>JACRUU010000020.1:4965263-5152763 GCA_030449085.1 Kryptopterus vitreolus
ATAAAAAAAAAACACGCATTTTGTTTCATCTGAAAACAGATGTGACGAATTTAACATAGTGACTTTCAGGGAGGGCGGTAGCTCAGTGCTTAAGAGTGGGAAGGTCGGGGGTTCGAGCCCTGGCATCACCAAGCTGCCACTCTAGGGTCCTTTAGCATGGCCCTTTACCCTCTGTGCCATATCATGGCTGACCCTGTGCTCTGACCCCAGCACCCAAACACAAGCTGGGATATGCGAAGTAAAAGTTATACTGTGCTGTAATGTATATGTGACAAATAAAGGCTAAGCGAAAGATGCTTTACGACTGAACACTGTTTTTTTTTTTTTTGTTCAGTGATTATTCATAGAGGATTGAAATAATTTAAATAGAAAATAAACTTAGAAGATTGCTTTTAATTTTCTCTCTTTTCTCTTGTCTAGATTGCACAAAGAATATTTGATAAATATTTTATAATGCTTACTATTCTAATGCAGTTCATTCTAAACACCGGATCCATACTTATATATTTTTTATTATATTTTATTTTTTCATTATACGTATATTGAGCAGTGTACACTTAAGTCCAATTGTCATTTACTATATCAAACAAAAATCTTACAGTTTGCATGCAAAAAACACAACAAACTTGCTAAATAATTATGTCCAAATACACCATATATCAATAATACCTGAGCTGTATATTATATACTGTATATTTTTACAGAACCAAGAAATAAAGACATGAAGAGAAAAAAATGTTTCACGGAAATTGCAAAAGTGGAAATATGCTGCCTTCAGATATGATCATCTGATCGTTTCTTCACCATTTTTCACTCATTATCACATCAGATATTTATTGCACATTTATTGCCTTAAAATCCTTTTTCAGATGGGTTTATTAATATTGCCTGTTTGATTAGTATCAAATGTTAGTTTAGTTCTAGAGCCTTTTTCATGTTACATGTTGCCTGATAGTGAAACCCTGTGTGCTCAGTAGCCTCTGGTGTGTTGTTATTGGGCTCCACAGGTTTAGCTTCAGAGAGCTCTCTTGCTCCATTATCAGCTAGGTGGCGTCCGAACCGACGCCCGGATCCCCTGTTAGTTACTTGATCATGATCTGTACTACAGTATGTTCGCACTCTATTTGTTAGCTCCTTCCATTTGCCGTCTTTGCAGGCCAGGTTTACAGGAAGAATGCTACAGGTAAGCACCTAGCTGCAAAGTGTTGCATCACATTTTTTTGCTCTTCTCGCACACAGAAGGAGTCAATCATTTAATGCCTCTCAGGTTTGTGTGCCAAAGACATATCTAGATACCAATGACAGCTGGTGCACAATGTTTTGCCGAGCTCAGTGGAACAGTGGAATTGCAACCGACCGAATGTGTCACTTTCTACAGTTTTAACAGCGAAAGTTATTTGTTGTTTGTGGGTCAGTTCCACAGGGAAAGTGGTAGTCGCGTTGACTTTTGATTCGAAGTGTGAGAGTCCGAATAATAACACCACCAGTCGGGCCCTTGAGACAAAGTGCTAAACTGTTCGGGTTGTGTAAATGAGATCATTGTAAGATCAAAGATAACAATAATGTCCGAATTAGCATTCGGTGTAAACATGGTGTGTGATTTTGTGTGTATTTTAAACATTTACGGCATTTGGCAGACGCCCTTATCCAGAGCAACTTACAACTGAGCAATTGAGGGTTAAGGGCCTTGCTCAAGGGCCCACTAGTGGTGTCTTGGTGGTTTTGGGGTTTGAACCTGCGATCTTCTGGTCCAGAGGCCAACACCTTGGCAAAGTCACCACCTCCCAAACAGCATCCTGTACTATGCTAAAGTGGCTAGAAGAGTCGTTCTCAGGCCTAGTGTTTCTGCTTCTGTCAATGTGTAGTCAGTGACTTTACTTTTTAATCATACAACAGCTTGCATTTTTAAAAAGGTCCACAGATCTCATCGGTGCATTAGGAAATCGCTCAGCCAATTCCGTATGTACTAGGAAATAGGAAATGAGACTTCTCCAGCCTTTGGATCGTTCAAGTTCATTTATTTCTACAGCGTTTTTCACAATGGACATTGTTTCAAAGTAGCTTTACAGAATCTCAGAGTTGTAGAACAGAATGTTAATCTAAAGTTTTATCCCTGACGAGCCTGGGGCGAGGAAAAACTCCCTCAGATGATATGAGGAAGAAACCTTGAAAGGAACCGGACTCGAAAGGGGAAACCCATCTTCATTTGGGTGATATCAAGAGTGTGAAAAAACGACCATGAACATTGCCTGTTTGTGAACGTGAGTAATGTCCTACAACAAAATAGACCTATCTCAAAACTTCGCATGAAGTGGGCTTCCAAGCTGGTACATCTCTAGATGGTCCTGTATCCGAAGGGTGTAGTTTTCAACGTCTACTCTTTGAATGTTCGAAGGAACCTCAGGAAACCTCGGGATGAGAGAGAAACACTGGAGAGGAATTAGCATAGCTGCTGTTTATAATATTAACAAAGTCACATGCACTGGAGTTATGTGTAGCCCTTGTTAAAAAGATAAGTCTCTAATCTACACTTAAACTGAGAGAATGAGTCTCTCTTTCACTCACTGACAGCCTAATAATGAACATATGAGTGTTCAGTGGTTGTAGTTATTCAGACTTCACCTTGCATAGCTTTAAACGACTGATATTATCGGTAATGCTACGCTTGTAACTTGCGGTGTACATCAGATTTTACTATGGAGAGACGAAAGATTTCGTGGAGGACATGTTAGGTGTTACAGCATTTACAACAAACACCAGAGGAGAAGTTAAATGAAACCAGTAATTACAGAAACTCTGGGTATTGAAAAATAGAAATTAAAAAAAAAAATACATGCATTTCTTTTCTTTTATCTGAAAACAGATATTCAACATACTGACTATCAGGGAGGGAGGTAGCTCAGTGCTTAAGGCAGGAAGGTCGGGGGAGTTCGAAGTCCTGGGTATCACCAAGCTGCCACTCTTGGGTCCTTGAGCAAGGCCCTTAACTATCTGTGCCAGCGGGTGCTCTGATCCCAGCTTCCAAACACAAGCTTGTACACAAGGCTATTCCAAGGGTTAGGAGCTAAATGTGAGAACGCTCTACAGACTTTACTGGACTTTGTTGTTTCTTGAAGTCTGGAGTTTTGTGATCTTAAGAAATCATTCCCAATTGCTAAGCAGTCCTGCTATTTACTAGAACACTCTTCCAAAAAAAATAAAAAACCAAGTTTTTGAGATGCTGTAAGAACAAACGCAGGCTGGCTCTGTAGGCGAAGAGGCTGCACTAGACTCCCTTGAGTTTTACATTGTTGCGTTCGCATTTGGCTCGACTGCTAGCTCTTCTAATCCTCAAAAGGCACTCTCTTCCTTTCAGCGGGACTGCTCAATGGTGTCTTTGTTCTTACCATGACAAGGTGGGACATGAACTTGCCATTTTCTTCCTAGAGGGCTCTGCACCTGTATCTGCTGTTCACACCACTTGTCACCGAGACCACATTGTACCACTGGACGGGGATGAAGTCAGGCAAAAAGAAAGAAGGGGAAAAAAAAACCCTCTAACCATAATGTGCCAAGACATATGACAATCATGCTCGCCAACCCTGTTTGGCCTTGAGCAGATTTAGAATGTAATGCAGGCTCTGTGACATGTAAATGCGGAACTTATATATAAGGGCTTCGTGAGGGCAGAGCGAGAGACTAAAAACACAAAATGTTGTAGAATATTCGTCACAAATACATTATAGTACAGCATTCGAATATAACAGCTGGAGCACAGAGGGGTAAGGGTATTACTCAAGGACCCAAGAGTGGGAGCTTGGCGATATCAGGGTTTTATCCCCCGAACTTCTAATCAGTAGCACAGCACCTTAACCATTGAGTTACCCCTCCCTCCCCCCTCCATTCTTTCAATCTGTATTACAGTATTATGTAAAAAAAAAAAGTAATATTTTAAAACTGTTATATACTAATAATATCATAGACATGTATCAGTGAAAAGGCTCACTTTAACACTGTTCAAATTTGTCGTGAATTTCTACTAAACACTTTACTATGACATCATTTATATAACAGTTCTCTAATGGTAACATTTTGTCTTCAGCAAACATGACCTTTCCATGAATAAATAAAAAGAAAGGTTGCACACACAATTGCACTTGCAGGTTAGCAAATTACATTTCAGGTATAAAAATGACTGACACTATAGTTGTTGTTGTTGTTATTTTTTTTTTAGTCCCCAGCATTAAGCAAACACACAAAAATTGAGAAATGTTGGTTGGTATGGAAAAAACAAAAAAACAATCATTTGTAAACCCCGTTAGTAACTAGGTTTGCACATTGTTCTGCTTGGTGTTATCAGGTTTGTTCATATTTTTATAAAAGCAAACATTTAATACGAGAGAGAAAATGAGAAATCGGCAATAGGAAAAAGGGAGCGCGGAAAATATTACAATGCAGAGAACCGGTGAATTTATTCCAGCTTATCTAAAAGCCAACAGAAAGAGAGACAGGGAAGCTGGAAGGAACACAGAGGGCTGAGAACATCAAAATTTGTCTCGTCTCGGACAGTTCTTAAGGGTGTGTAGAAGGTGTACTACACTATTGTCTCTATGGGGTGATGTAGGATGTGAAAGCAAGTGTAATGGAGCATGACATTCTCAGCGGGTCACGACACAAGATCTCTGCCAAGTTTGAAGTCCCACTTCTATTCCTCTTTTCAGCTTGTACAAAGTATTCCTGAATGGTCTTTTTATTTATTTATTTTTCAGGTGGTGAATGCAAAAAAGAAAACAAAGAAGCGAAGATACATCAACTCTGGAACAGTGAGTGTTCACGTCGTCTCGTTCCCCATTGTAAAAACTATACATTATTAGTAGCAGTTATTGATCTCTATACACAAGAACAACATTGATATAATATTATTGGTCAGTAGAGTAAAGCAAATATAATATTGGTTTATGGAAATGATCAGCATTGCTCTGCGATGAGGGGGCACGGTGGCTTAGTGGTTAGCACGTTCGCCTCACACCTCCAGGATCCGGGGTTTGATTCCCGTCTCGGCCATGTGTGAGTTTGTGCATGTTCTCCCCGTGTCTCAGGGTTTTTTTCTCCTGGTTCTCCGGTTTCCTCCCGGTCCAAAAACATGCACGGTAGGTTGATTGGCACCTTGGAAAATTGTCCCTAGTGTGTGAGTGTGTGTGTGTGTGTGTGTGTGTGTGTGTGTGTGTGTGTGTGTGTGTCCTGCGATGGGTTGGCATTCCATCCAGGATGTATCCTGCCTTAATGCCCATAGACGCCTGAGATAGACACAGACTCCCCGTGACCCGAGGGAAGATCGGATAAAGCGGTAGAAGATGAATGAAAAATGAATGAATGCTCTGCAATGAGATTTGGATTATTCTTTGAGCAGAAGGGCAGATAGTTACTCAGTGGTTTATGCATTGGGCTACTGATTGGAAGATTGGGGGCCCCAGCATCACCCTAGTGCCACCGTTGGGCCCCTGAGCAAGGCCCTTAACCTTTGGGTTCTGTATCATAGATGACCCTGTGCTCTGACTCCAGCTTTCTAACATCACTGTTATATGAAAAGAAGTAAAGTATATGTGACAAGTATAAAGCACTTTTGTTAGAAAGTCTCAACTTCCGTACAAAAAAATGCATTTTGAAGTTTTTCCCCCTTCAGATTTGGTATTCTCTCCTGAGAATATATATATATAACTTGTAAGAAGAGAAGCAGGTGATTTGTGTGATGCAATTCTTAAATTCTATCAGATTTTACACATCCATGATACAGAAAAGGTAATCTGTCATTATGCAAGATAAATGAATCCAACTACATAAAAAATGAGTGCAGGCAAAAATAAATTTCACTGTACTGTTTTTTTTTCTGTTCAAAAAATAGACATTAAAAACAGTCATCAGTTATGAAGTTGATTCTGCTCAAAGATAAAGATGAAAACAATAGTATTTCTTCTTTTTTTTAATTATTTAAAAAATCACTTGTCTGTTAAACAGCAAATTTAAAAGAAATATAACAGTAGCCTGGATATAAATTGCACTTGTCACGTGTGCCTGGGTTAATGATTTCTCCTTTACGATGGCTTATAAATCTCTGTAGTTTTGTTTAGTTTGCAGTGGCGAGAGTTAAAATCCCTGCATTGATCTGCATTGGGACAGCCACTGTATACTAAAACACATGAACACCCCGTCATCTGCTTTTACAATAGTATAATGACCTTGGATATCCCTTCGTAATCATGCTAGCACTAATTAGTTTTGCACAATAGACATGTAGAGCCACATTTACCATTTGTTGGTAATGACTGATGCGCCTTCGAATACACCAGGGAAGCTGTAACGTGTTTTTTTTCGTTTTTCTTTCTGTTAACAAGGTTTATGACAGAAAAAGTTGTTAGGGTGCCAGGATTTTCCCAGGATTCATTTTGATTGAGATTGGTTCGAATTCTCCAAGCACAGACGCTATTTTGGTTAACTGTACCCAGGAGTTCCATTTAATCATGACAACCTTCTCGAGTAATGATAGGAACGTGATATATTGTGCCGTTCTGACACTAATGAGCAACACTGTACCGCTCGAAGGGTTAGCGGTGTCTGTGTGTTTAAAGAGTGATGGCATGCTATGAAGCAGGTGTTACTGTGTGTAGCATATGGAACCTACAGACGCTGTGATTTCTTTCATTCCCAAGGTGACGTTGCTTTCCTTCTCTGTTGAGGCGGAACACACGTTCCTAGATTACATCAAAGCAGGGTGAGTAGAAATCCTCACATGGACAAACTTGTGCACAAAAATGCATCCTAATTTTGTCTTTTTACTGCATATCAAAAGTCGGCCTTGATGCTGTGTGTGTGTGGGGGGGGTGACCGAATCAGAGAAGCTGTGAAAGAACATACTACAACCTCCTACAATCTTAGAGTAATTCCCTGACCTAGCTGACACTATGTCACTTTGTGCATGTCACAGACACATGACAAAGCTAGATACATCAAACAAAGCTGTTACTAGCAGTACAATTATCATCAATTTGGGTTGCCAGGTCTTCTTTAGCTTGCCCTGGTGAAAAGATGAAAAGGCTTAGAAAATTGAGGCCTTGATTACAGGAAAACACTAATCGGTTTGCCCCATGCCTCCGAACAAAATACTATGCTCTGAAATTGATATGATTTGCAACGCTGCGTTTATTCCTTTCCTCACCTCCACCTTCCTACAGTTCTTTATTATATAGGAAGTCATTTTTTAAACAGGACCCCTGATAGTCAATTTCGGTCCCTTATTTTGCCACAGCCTGGCTTCGCATGTGTCTAATAAACAAGAGTAATCCAATGGTGCAATGGTGTTATTTGTAATATGCACGACTGTAACAAAAGCTAGAAATTCTTATACCTGGGAACACAATTGCAGTCTTTGAGATGGGCACATTTATCTATTATTATTATTATATATATATATATATATATATATATATATATATATATATATATATATATATATATATTCAAATTAATCAAACCTGATTAATACATCTCTATGTTTTTTACTAGAAAATATACATAAAAGTAAGTAGGGTCATTCATAGAAAATCAAGGAGATCAAAATCAATATGAGATGATACAATTAATAAATAATGATCTGCTATTATATCCAAATTTTACTGTTGTTCTAATCTTCTAATAGGAAAAGATTTGATTTGATAAGCTTGATTTGTTTTCAGGAGCGGGTACGAAAACCAATGGAAAATAAATGAAACAAAGGCAGAAACCTTATCTAAATTAGTTTGTGGGTGATAACTGGCCTCATATTACTGTAGTTGATAACAACTCTAATGTGCTCTAATGGTCGCGGTGTCTCTGTGCTGCATGTATTTCTGTATCGATCAGCAGCCGGCCTGATTTCGAACCCGTGCCTGGGGGTGTTTCACAGTAATAACTCACCTAATGACACAAATCTGCTCTTACTCAGTTAGTCAATTTTAAAATAAGATGCGGGGGGAGTGTGTGTGTGTGTGTGTGTGTGTGTGTGTGTGTGTGTGTGTGTGTGGGGAGGGTCGTTGAAGTTATTAGAACTGCACGTGGGTGATTTTGACTGGGAGGGATATGACTGACCTTTTGCAGCTCAAACGATCGATGACAGACCGAAGTCACCCATGAGCATTGTTTGAATATGATCTAATCCGCTAGTAAACCACTTCCTGCCCTGTGTCCCCCTTTTTTGATCCGTGTGACCTTTGCTGTTAGTGCACAAAAAAAAATGCTGCTGAATTTCTTTGTGGTGGTTTTTCCTCATTCCAGTGATCGATTTGTGAAAGGAAGAGTTCTACCATTTTGTAAAGTAAAATGAAGAATGGTGAAATTCCAATATAGGTCAAGAAAATCTCAGAAGCAATGCACACACATAATCCTCCTAATCCATATAGTACAAAAAAAAACTCTATGGCAAGTACACAGTAAAGCATTGTGTGTGTAAGACTGATGATTAATAGGCAGTTGAGGTCATTCCTAATATTTATCTTGTGTACATTTTTTCCTAAAACTTGCTAATCCGCTGTGTACAGGTAAGCATCACCCACCTTCTGTCCCAACAACACATCCATGAGGTCTGTGTACAACTGATGCTGAGCTTGTACAGAATGCCTTAATACCATTTTAGTAGTGCCATTTCCTAAAACAACTCATTTCACAGAGAGGAATTTGTTGGTAGATAGAGCTGTCCAGTATAACACGGATTAATACGCACGCCTGGAGACTCACGTGTAATACATTTGCAATAACCCAAAAACAGTCTGAGAGCCAGAAATGAAGATAAGCCCTTTTCACCAATCAACTATGTCACAAAGCAATATTAGATAGATTGAGATATTAATCTTGATCGATTTATCTCTACTAATCGAGCCTGAAGTGATGGTGATAAGGGGGGGAGGGTCTCTAAATTGATACAAGAAAGAAATGTGGAGAGGAATTAGAGTAAAAAAAAAAAAAGGAATGGTTCCTAATTTAGGTAACATTTAGTGTGATTATAAATTCATTCGTTTCTATAATACAGCATGGTGAAAAATTGCAGTTGTGTGACCAGAATAGTTATGTGTCGTCATGAAGTCTATATTGTTGCAGTTTTTAGATGTTCGGTAGAAATCTTTGTCCTAACCTTGTAAAATGTGTCATATGTATCTTAATAGTTCCTAAGTGGGGTCATCCATAGAAAATCCCATGTATCCCTATGCAGTTTATGTGGGATTAATACATTTTTAAAAATATTTTGCATTGAGAAATGAGCTACTCATAAATATTGCCAAGAATGCCAAAGTTTTTTCTTTGTTTTCTTTAAAAAAAAAAAAAGCCTAAAAGCCTCAGGCATAACTTTGTTTGCTGTGTGCTTGGGACTGCAATGCTGACAATAATAAGGAACCTTGATTGATCATTGAAACCCTTGTCAATTGCGTATTAGTGGTCTACACCAGTCATGCCTAATGAAAAAAAGAACCCATTTCACTTCGTTAAACAGCCATCGGACGTCCAAAAGTAAAACCAAATCCCAATCAACCAGTAGTGCATATTGTATTTGTTATCATATGCATAACTGAATGGGTTTTAATTCAAACTTTAGTTATTTAATATCACGTAATTGACAAATTTGTGCCAAAGTGATAAATTGGCCCATGATCATAATCAGGCACCAGTGTAGACTCTTCAGTATGTTCATTTAGAATAGAAAATAAACAGCATGGGATGCTTGAATTGCCCTGTTAATATATAAGACTAAAGAAGCTAGCAAATTAAAAGAAATATATCATTTTTCTTTAAAAAAAAAAAACAGCATGCTTTTTTTATCGCACACATTTATTAGCACACACTACTGTCAAACTCCATTCTATTTTTCATGAGATGACTTGTTATTATCTCAAATAGATAGTGTACAATCCCCTAATCAATAAAAAATAAACATACAAACCAAAGCGTGCAGTCATTTTGTAGTCAGAAACTTTTTTTTCTTTTCCTTCATCAAATAAAGAACACTGCTACTTTTGAGATACATGGACTCTTTCGTTAGATCCAATCCCTACCGTCTTGCACTTTGGACAGCTGTCAGCAGTATTCTATCTCCATGAGCTCTGACATCCTCATACATTTATAATGACCTGTTATAGAAGTCTGTGGGCAGCTCGCTGTGACAGGTGAAGGGAATAAATGATGGACCTGCAATCAGCAGTTAGGCCGCATCTCCTGCTGACCTGACACCAGTGTCCTGCTGGCAGGAATAAAAGAAGTCGTCTTTGCAGGTGTTGCTACAGATTGCCCCTTTGCAGGCTGATTTGCTTAGAATCCATTGTGGAGCCACTATCATAACAGCTTAAAGAATGGTTGTGGTTGGGAAATCTGTCCTAAATCCAAAGCAGATTCTGGTTGGTAGGACAGGCATGAACAAAGAAAGAACGCACAGCGGGAGAACGGACTAACACAATGCAGGCCCGCGGGGAGCCCCTGATTGCACTAGTTTGCTCAATCAGATGGCCTCCGTGCCGAGGCGATGTCTTGAGATGAACTGGAGTGCAAGAGCTTGATATTACTGTTCACTGTCGACTTTTCGTTGCCTTTCTAGTGATATTTGGTATGCACTCTGTCCATTTGTTCTTTTTCTTATCCAACACTCACTGTCATTTTTCTAGCACCCAGATCCATTTTACCGTGGCTATTCGACTTCACAGCTTCCAATGGTATGAATTTCTCCTTTGTCTTTCTTTGGTGTTTTCTTACTCGCTACTATTAGCTATCAAACTTCTATCATTTTTTTTTTATAATTTTCTCCAATTTGATGTATATAATTGTACAATGACCATAAAGTTCTATTCTATTCTATATAACCCCAAACTCAAAACTGCTAATTGCAGACTGTTAATCAAGGCAAGTTGGCTCTGCGTCGAAAATCTTGCATGCGAGCAGATTTTGTTATTTTGATACATTGCTATTAACCAAAGTAGGATGATTAATGTTTTTTTTCCCCTGCCTGCTAAGCTTTGCGCTTAATCGTTCCACCTTTATTAGAGCTTAGTCATTAGTCAGTGAGTTCATAAATATGCATGAAGGTCTTTTAGGTTGGAGGGGAAAATGCACACAAGCCACAAAGGATCATTCAACTGTGCAAAGACAAGGCTGCTTGCTTGGCGCTTACTGGATTCTATGATGTAACCTCAATTTGACCCCATTCTAGGAAGGCTTCCTACTACACTAGCAGACATTTCATTATTATTATTATTATTATTATTATTATTATTATTTTGGGCGGATGCATTCCTGTCATTTACTGCAAGTGCTTATTATCTGCAAGACAGACCATGTCGACAATTCTTTCTTTTAAGGGAACCCATCTCAGTCCACATCTCTGCATTATATGAATCCGTACCAGATGAATGCCTATGCTATGGCACTAAAAGCTGTTGGGGAAATCATCCAGGATTATGACAGTGATAAGATGTTCCCCGCATTGGGCTTTGGAGCTAAACTCCCCCCTGATGGCAGAGTGTCTCACGAGTTCCCTCTGGTAAGAACTGCGCTGCTCATTATGATCTAATGGGCAAGTGTTATCACAATTCATTGTGTTCAGCCCTGTATAGTTACATAATATTCATTTTGTGTGTGTGTGTGTGTGTGTGTGTGTGTGTTTCCGTTTCCATAGCATTGATATCTTTAGTTTGATGGAGTAGATATTGTTTGCAGTCTGTTAAATATGCATGTGAACCTTTTATTTCTGTTTTAATGTATGCACACAATTTGGTGCAAATCACTTGCTGAGTGCTCTCATTGTAGCTTTCTTTATATGCGAAATGCTATACTTCATCAATGTTTTCTCCCACTCTTTTGCTCTGCTCTGCTGAATATTTCATTTATTTATTCATTTTTTGCACCATTCCCGGGGACTTTTTTTTTCTTTTTGCCTCCCGACAAGCCGATTAACCAGCTTGTGCTTTTTAATGGTTTGATTGCACCGAACGTATACCGACCAGGCATAATAGTATGATATGCTAACATTATGTCCGGTGAAGTGAATAACACTATTTATCTCTTCACTGTGTTAGTGGGTGGATATATTCGGCAACAAGTGAACATTTTGTCCTCCAATTTGATGTGTTAGAAGCAGGGAAATTGTTCAAGCGTAAGCATTTGTGTGAGCTTTGACAAGGGCCGATTTGTGATGCTTTGATGACTGGGTCAGAGAATCTCCAAAACTGCACCACTTGTGGGGCGTGTCCTAATCTGCATTGTCAGTGTCTATCAAAAGTGGTCCAGCGAAAGTATAGTGGTGAATGGGACAGGGACAGGGTCATGGGCTGCCAAGGCTGTTTGATGGACGCAGGATGGTATACGTTGTCCGATTCAACATACAAGCTACTCTAGCTCAAATTGCTGAAGAGGTTAATGCTGTTAATGCTCGATGGGTCAGGATTGTTTTGGCTGCGAACGGTGGACCAACACAATATTGGTCATAATATTATGCCTGATCAGTGGCCATAAATGCCTGGTTGGTTGATTTACTTAATAAATATATACTGAGATAGATATATATATATATATATATATATATATATATATATATATATATATATATATAATATTATAATATAATATACATATAATGATTGATCTTTTGTTTTTTGTTAAAGAACGGTAATGTAGATAACCCATACTGTAATGGCATGGAGGGCATTCTAGAGGCATACCACCAGAGTCTCAAAACTGTTCAGCTTTATGGACCTACAAACTTTGCCCCAGTCATCAATCATGTAGCAAGGTGAGTTTAAAGCAAAACCTGTGATAGCAATACACACACAAACACACACACACACACACACACACACACACACACACACACACACACACACACACACACACACACACACATATATATGTATATATATATATATGTATATATATAGATATAGATATGTGGTTGATTCATGTTCTATACAGTGTCTCTGAAAGCAATTCCAGCTGCAAGGTTGATGTTTAATGTGCTAGTTTGTGTGTTATTGTTTCTATACTAATGACATGCATTATACACAGATTAGTTCATGCATTGTTAGAAAGTAATGCGTAAAATGAAAAGCAGCATTTCCTGAGAACATATTTGGACTCTAAAAATGAGGTAAAAGGTGAAGCTGTCTGTTTAAGGTAGAAAAGCCTTCAGGTTGGAGGACTTTAAACTTCAAGCTTCAAAGAATGAAAAAAGGGAATGGCGAATAAAAAAAGACGTTTAAAGGCCGCTGTGATATAAGTGGCATCGAACTAACGCGGGATTTCTTACTATAAATAAATGAACAGTAACAGTTTGAATCTCTGGCACGCTTTTGTAGAGAAAATGGGGACGAATGTGGGACGAATAAAATGTTATCTTATCTTACACCTAGGTACACTTCTTCTGGGGTGGTGTTCCGGGTCTGCGTTGTTCACATCTGGACCTTTGTTCATCATAATGAATTCAGTGGTCACCAAACTACGTAATAGATGCCTAGATGCTTTGTATCACATTCCGACCTGTATCAATCCAGCCACTGATTTTTAAATAACTAAGAGATGGCAATAACAGTAATTAATAGTTGAGTTTTTACACAGAACACAAAGGAAAAGAAAATTAAAGTGCCAGTCAAGTAGTGAGCTTGACACATGTTGTTGTTTGCTGCCCGCTGATGGAAAAATAAATGCCTCTTGTAGTTAAGTGAAATGAACGGGTTGCTCCAGAGAGTGTCTAATCCTCTTGTCGAGCTTTTAATTAAACATGTCATTATGTGCCAAGCCTTGACAAGACCAAAAAGATATTACCCCATGGGACCTGATGGGACCCAGTGTCCATTTCTTTGAAGGTCATTATCGTACACTAATGAGACAAGCTGCCATTTTATTTTTCGTCTTTTTTTTTTCTTCTTTTTTTTCTGAATTGCATTCGTTTCAGTTTAAGGAACGAATGACGGCACGCGTGTCAAACCTGGCCGCTCGAATTTACGTTAGGAACGTGAGACAAGCTAAGTTGTGACAGCAGAGGGATTTCATCTACAGCCCCATCTTTTATGGGTTTGGAACCTGCACGAACTGATTTGAATCACCGAAGTGCTTTCGAAAATTGGATGGCGATAAAACAGGCGTCAAGATCAAGAGGCATCTAAAAGGAGCAATTCGCCGATTTTGGAATGCCTATAAAAATGAATGAGAAGCGTGCTCTTTGGTTGGTTTCACGGTCCCTTTTTTGTCCCTGTAATTTATTTATTTATGAAAAAATCATTTTGGTAGAAAAATACATATTCATTAGTAAATTGTAGTCTTTGACCTTTTTTACACGTGGTGCTTTCGTACATTTTGACATATGCTAATGCTTATTGTGTGTGTGTGTGTGTGTGTGTGTGTGTGTGTGTGTAAATGTATGTATTAGATACGCGGCAGCGGTGGAAGACGGCTCACAGTACTTTGTGCTCCTCATCATAACAGATGGAGTTATATCAGACATGGCTCAGACAAAAGAAGCCATCGTCAATGTGAGTGATCTTTCTAATAACACGAATATATTTGCTTATTACACACACACACACACACACACACACACACACACACACACACACACACACACACACACACACACACACACACACACACCTGTCTCCCTCTGGCTGTTTTTTCTTCATTTTTCTTTGATTACCAAACAGTGTATATTTTTGTGCATTGCCTCAAAACAACAAAAAAAAGTCTTTATGCCAAATCATCTCTTGGAGGAGCAAAATCCCTCTCAACGCCTGCCTCTTCTGAAGCTCCTTTCCCAGGAGGACTGCTACCCTAACATCAGTTACCCAGCAGACTGGATTTAAAGGGAATTTGCGACTGTTAGTCAAACCATTAGAACAGCCACACCTTCCTTTTAAGATCTTGTCTGCTGCTCTGTCTCTTCACATCCATCCGTCAAACCCTGCTTTACCGCCACCAGACCCACACTAATTCCTTCCTGAATGAATAATGGCATATGGAATATTTGAATGGCGTAAGAAGCTTTTTGAATCCCAGCAAGAGCATTTCCCTTAAATGATGACACGGAACGAGAGCGTTTTTTTAATAAACGAATGAAAATACAGATCTTTTTTTTTTTTTATGTCGAAAGCTTGTCTGAAAGGCGACCTATCCGAGACTGGTTCCTGCGGGAAAGCAATGAAAAAGTGGAGGGTTTTTTTCCCCCTTTTTTGTGATTTTTGTGGGGCAAACAAAGATTTTGTTTATCAGCGTGAAACATCAGCCTTCTGTCTTCTTCTTTTCTTGCCGTTCTCTAGCCTGGTCTTTTTATGTAGAGTAAATTAAATTGGCCACTTTGCTTCGTGAAGCTGTTCTTTTTCTCCACAGCTGTTGGTTAAATTATGCAGAAGGATTTCCTGACCTGACTGTCCAAGGTGACAGAATCAGTGACAAGACCCTAATTCATTTGTTCCAGTCGAAATCCTGAAACTCTCTCTCTCCCTCTCTCAAACTCAAACACACACACACACACACACACACACACACAGAGACACATGCACACACACATTCTCTTACTCTCCCCTCCTATTTAATTTTCTCATTCTTTTCCTCACTGCCCCATATGTCACAGACAGAGACGGTGCTTTCACAACCTTTGAAGGTCCAAAGATATCTCTACTGTCATTTGTTCCTTGTGCTCCTTTATTGATGCGTTTTCAGGGCAAATGAATTCACGAGTAAATCAATTGGTACTTTGACGTGTAAAATTTTGTGCCAGTAATAAAAAGCTCATGGCATCACCTTAGGAATAGTTAATGTGTGTGTTTGTGTGTGTGTGTACTCTTTGTAATGAGCTCTGGCCCCTGAAAGCATTTCCAAGAACAGTGACCTACTTCCGTCCTCCTAATTTCATGTTTCATTTGCCAAAATGTATTCTGGCTATGTCCGTAATATCTGGTCCAAAACTTTGGCGGATACTTATTTTGTATCATTTCTCTTTAATTGCCCATCGTTGAGTAATCGCAAGCGTTTCATTATAATTACCAAGCAGTTTGGGTGAATTTGTGAGAGTATGATAATCATTTTCAAATTAAATAGTTTGAAAATCATTTGTACAATTCTGTAGCTCTGTATATTAGTTCTTAGAAATTTTTTTTTTCATCTATCTTAGAACACTTTCCTTTTTTCTATTAGCATTTATACTATGAAAATCTTCGAAAAGAAAAAAAAATGACTGGTAGAAGGCAAGTGACAATTTGTCATTTGCAGTATACAATTCAACACTATTAGATTTTTTTTTTGTTCTCCGGCAAAATGTAAAATCATGTTCTTGTTTAACAGCCAATATGTTATTTTGTATGTTTATTTATCGTCATTCAGCACTTTATTAGGGACCCTTGTACACCTGCTCTGGTCCCCAACAATCTAATCAGCCAATCACGTGGCAGAAGAGCAGTCCATAACATTATGCAGATTCAGACCAGCAGCTTTGGTTAATGTTCACATCAACCATATGAACGGGGTGGAAATGTAATTTCATGTCATTATTTGGGTATGATTGTTCTTGCCAGGCGGGCTGGTTTGAATATTTCTATAACTGCTTCTATAAGTCATTTTCATCTGCAACAATCTGTAGAGTTGCCTCCGAATGGTGCAATAAAGAAATAATTGATTGAGTGGTAGTTTTGGTGGACAAACTGTTGAGAGAGATCAACCAAGAATGGCCAGACTGCTTTGAGCTGACAGAAAGATAACAATAACGCCCTTCTCCCTCACCTTACAAGAATAATAACCTCTCTGTGCAATAATGGTGAGCAGAAAGCGTCTCATATTGAGCAAAAAGCTTAAAGACGACACAACAGCACAGGTCCACATGAAAAAAAAAAAAACATGGCCTGGTCTGATGAAGAGTGATTTCTTGTAAGACACACATGATATGGTGAAGAAATTGTAACTAATAGCAGGCATTCATGGATCCAACAACATTGTATCAACAGTCCAGGTTGGTGGAGGCGGCGTAATGGTGTGAGCTGCAATTTAGCTTGTACTATTGTTAGCTACTATTGGATTGCAGCTCGTGTCATCTCACAGTGTTGTCACTAACGTCAACAACGAGCTTGAGAGAACATGAACGTGTCACCTGAACAACCTGGAGGAATTAATGATGATACCATGAACCAGGACCTCTAAAGAATAATTCAAATATCTTGAGGAATCTTTGCCATTAAGAATTAAGGCTGTTCTGAGATTAAAAAAGAGGCTAGCTCAGTAATACTATAATGCTATTGACCAAAATAAAATCTACCCTGAATGTAGTTTCATTTCACATTTCAAATAATTACTATGTATTTATAGCCTTTTGGGCACTGATGATTTCATCGATGGAACAAACCCATTCATTTCACCAACTCTGTGTTTATAAATATATATGTATTGTATATATCTATTTCCAAATTGTAATTATAAACTGGTATCACTGTGTATTTCTCATGGGAAGGAGGTTCAATCTAAGAACTTTAATACGATTTATCATTCATTAGATTTGACACAGTGTTGTTTTTCTTTCCTGTTACTTGTCTGAATCTAATGATTTCACAGTTAAACTAATTGTAATTAAATATGGATTTGTTATTGTCGCAATTAATGCTTAAATTTGTTTGATTAGGTCTCTTGACTGCTGTGCTTGTTCATCGGCTTGTGATTTTGTGTGAACTGATGACTAAGTTATCTTACTGATTGAAAGGGCTGTTTGTTATCTTGTATAGATGTGATCTGGGCCTTGCATACATTTTGATTGCATTTTAATGCAGCACCTTTGAGAGCACACAAACCTTTTTTACTTTGAGAGCACACAATCCCATTCCCTTCTCGTAGTAGGTATCAGAGTATTATTCTGTGCTTTTTTTCTTTACTCAAAATGGCCAGTCTGTTTTTGCAGTTCAGTACTACATTCCCTGCAGATACAGCACCTATCCTGAGCCTGAATAACACATTACTGTAATGGCACTACTCCTCAAAAGAAAAAGACCTCCTATTGGCATTTGCCCTAATGATGTCCATTAACCATTAGAATCATTAGATAGTAATGGGGAAATAGTTAATGGAATCCATATGGCTAATTTCCTTTTGGATTTTTCCAACCCCGCTCAGATGATAGACGTTGCACATTCATTGCAAACTGTACACGATTTAAAGGTTTTTGAAGATAATTTGTATGCCATTGTTCAGAGTTGAGTTACCCTTCAAAGAATTGAGTGACATTTTGCATGTGTGAGGTTTTTTTTTTTTTTCCACAGACCACAAGAAGAATGAAATCTTTTGTTCAAAATGTATGCATTATTTAAATTTAAAAGAAAATGTAGCTGCACATGCTAAAATCAAGCTATATTCTTAGAAATGCTTGGGCTGCTTATCATTCAAACCATAGGCACAGGAGAGCTTTATAAGAATATAATAATCAAAACATCACCATTCTCTTATATTTTATTACAACTATAAATTATGAATTAAAAGCATGCTAAAATATCTTGCAACCAAGGGACACATTATAATTTCATCTTCTCAAAATAAAATCCAACATCTTACTGTGAGATGGAAGTTTATACGCTTCAGAGTAATAAAGGCTGAAGCCGTTTTTTTTAAAGTTACAACCCATTAAAAATGATTAATGTGATAACCATTTATTTATTTACTTACATTTGGCAGACACCCTTTTCAGGAGCAACGTACATTTATGTTGTTCATACAACCGAGCAGTTATGTTGTAAGGGCCCCGGTCAGGGGTCCAGAAGTTATATACTACTTATACACATATACACCTTGTGTTACCAGTACACCTGTGTGTGTGTGTGTGTGTGTGTGTGTGTGTGTGTGTGTGTGTGTGTGTGTGTGTATAAAAAACACTCCATTTCATTGGCTCTGTACATGTACCATGAACAATGACAATAAAGTTCAATCTAATCTAATCTAATCTTAACCACTGAACTTCTTATATTATATATATATATATATATATATATATATATATATATATATATATATATATATATATATATATGGAAAATGCTCTAATTATACTTTTTATAATCCGAGTTTTGCAATAATTGTGTTTATTAAACCATTGAAATGATATACATTAATTATTATCAATAGACAGTTAATATTGATTAATGCAGAGTTGCATTTAAATAAACCACGTGTTCTATAAATGTCTAGCAATGTAAAAAAAAAAGTTTATATATTTGAGTTATATTTATTGTTTCTAATAATAAATATTTATTACAGTTATTACCTTTTATACAATTATTGTACTTTCTTTCCTCATACAGGCTGCTAAACTCCCAATGTCCATTATAATTGTTGGAGTCGGCCAGGCGGAGTTTGATGGTAAGAATGAAGATCCTTGAGGATCCTTCTAGTTAAATGATAATACTTGAAGATGAGAACTTTGAATTTTCTTGCATTGCTTCTATGATTGTAGCCCAATAAAGAACATTAGGTATCCTGTAATTTTAGAGGTTTGAGGGTTTGGGCTAATAAGCAGATGTCAACCTGCTGGATTTGCACTGAGTAAACAGCTGTTGAATGTAATGAGCACGGAGCACCATCTGCCTTTAGTGCTCATTTTCATTATGTTTTTTGTTGTTGTTGTTTGCGCACTTTTTTTTATTTTGACATAGTAATATGATGACATGCAATTTTTTTTTCTTTTCAGCCATGGTTGAGCTTGACGGTGATGACATCAGAATATCCTCCAGAGGAAAGCTGGCGGAAAGGGATATTGTTCAGGTAGTATTAAAGATTCTACAACGTAAAGCGACTTGCACTTAAAAATCCGCTTTTTCAAAATTGCTTAGGGTTTCATGCTAAACATGTATAAATGCAGGTGTCTCTTAAAGCCACATTTGGTAATGTCACTTGTTAGAAAGGGCTCATTTGCACGTTAACACTAAATACAGCTCGTTTCAGGCTAGCCGAGCAGAGACACATTTGAGCACAAGTGTAAATGCATGTGCTTATAATCAGGACACAAATAGCCAGGTGCAAATGTGGTCTCTTAGTTATCGAACGAAGCTTGAAACATGAAATATATATATTTTTATGTGTGTGTGAAGACACTACATTACATTTGCCAAATAAATAGACTCTTGTTTGCGCTTGTGTTTGAACAGTGTGCTTGCTGATTTAATATGTGATCATGCGGAAACAAACTGACTTTGACTTTTAATTATGTCGGAACAGTTTGTGCCATTCCGGGACTACATGGACCGGACAGGGAACCATGTCCTCAGCATGGCGCGGCTTGCCAAAGACGTTCTGGCAGAGATCCCTGACCAGTTAATTTCTTACATGAAATCGAGAGGCATCAAACCCAACCAGACTCCGCCAGACTGCAGCCCTGCCCTGCTAAGCCCGACCGCTACTATCTGAGTTTACACAGGCCCTGTCCAGACCAGAACAAACATGTCATGGCCACAGACCTCCTCTCACTACATCTGGATCTTTTCAAAAACAATCCAGCAGTCTCTTTACAAGTGGACATGCAATACAGAACAAACAAACAAGCAATGGCCACTGGGTATGGCTCACACTTCTTTCACAGACTAAACAGCAACTGGTAACAGTTTAACTGATTTGTTTCAGTGTTAGAACAATTTTGGATTTTAAAACTGTACCATATGAAGAATATTTCAATACTTGGACTAAACCTGGCTTTTCCTTCGTGCATAGTTTGCTTTGTCAATTTGGGGATGACCTGTTCTTTAAAAAAATTGAGACTCATTGACTTCGTTCCAGATCCCAATCACAGGTTTCTGTTTATTTGTCTTGATTTTTTTCGTTGTGTGTTTTTGTTGTTGTTGCTTACACATCACAACTGCATCAGAATCATTTTTGTACTGTCATTGTTTTAGGACAGAGTAATGTCACAGGGCATGTCAACCAGAATTATAGGATTTGTAAATATATTCCTAGTGCAGTAGGGTATCAGTTTAATTATATGATTAGGCTTCTTATAAAGTTCATTTAGAGGTACATTTGGCGAATGTGGAGTTCTGAATTATGAGTATATATATTTTTTTTTAGATGGCATCACATTGCAGACTTGTGCTTGCAATTTTTGCAAAAATATGGAAATGTATTCAGGTATCAAGAAATCATTCAACAAAATCCATTAAACCCAAGTGCATGAAAGTTTTCTTAATAATCGAAAATTTCTTAATAAGATGAACTATATAACATTGTAGATCGCTGAATACGCTTCAGGAAGCACACCGTTCATGCAAGCTATACCACGGTTCTTTACATTCGAAATTTTGCCCATGTTGAATTCATTAAGCAAAAGTGAAATCATTTACAAGCTTTGACATGATTATATAGTAAATGAGTGTTAAGGTAGAATAGATGCTTATTGGGAAACTTACAAAGCAACACTTTTGATGCACAGCAGGGTTTAAGTTCGTTCACTGCCGTTCCCTTGATGTGCGTCCGCAACAATGCTGCCCCCACTTTTTATGCAATTCAATCTTTTAAAGCTCGCTTTTCTATTCTAATTCTCAGTAATAAACACAAGACAGACTGTGAGATTGGACAGATGTAGTATATTCTTGAATTATGCCTACATGTTGATGCTAGAATATTGAACATAAATTATTATTATTATTATTATTATTATTGCTTATTTGGCTGCATGAAAATTTCCAATTCCTTGAAACACTGGCTTCATATGGGTTTTATTGTGACCTTTGTGTTCATGGAACACAATTAGTTCATCAAATCAAAGTCTGCTTGATGGAGTTACCTGAGCATTTTTACACCCTGGCTGCAACACCCCCCCACCCCCCCCCCCCCCCCCCCCCCCCCACCCCCCCCCCCCCCCCCCCCCCCCCAACCCCCCCCCCCACACACACACATACACACACACCCTCTTTATTGTGATGATCTTTATTGATGTTTTGATATAAATTGGGTGCAATAACTGATGTCTCATAAATGTTTAATAACAATATGCATGTTAAATAGCCTTATGTTGTTACTATTTTGCAGTTAGTCCTGAAAATGATCTGATAAACCCGAGAAAGTTTGTTTGACCAAAGTCGTAGGTTTACGTTCGATGGCACCTTTTTAACAATCAATTTTGTATCCGTTTAATCATAATGAGCATGTATAGTATTTTGACTTATCTGACCAACTGATACTATACAACTTTGGGAAACTTATACCAAGGAAAATACACAAATCGGTAGTCACTCCAGTGCATTGGTTTGTTTTGTTAGATTCCTTTTGTCGGTTGTTTTGAATTAGTCTAATTTAGGCAAATTCGGTGTGTTATCATTTGAGTTCTTGATTTGTATGAATTTGTGTTTGTATTAATTCATCTGCTGGATAATAATGAATTTCGGTTCATAATGAAAATGAGAAAACGATTCTTTCATCACTAGATACTGACTTAAAGCCTGTTAAAAAAAGAAAAAGAACATCTATTTGAGGAGATACAGACAAGTGAAAAACCTTCTGCACATGTCATGTTCTTTGACAAGGAGACGCCCCATCAAGTGCCAATGCTTGCTCTATGAGATGTGCATGCTGGGAGTGAAAAAAAAAAACCTGAAGGATTTTGTGAAACTTGCTTCCTCCTTCTCACGTGAAGCCTTAAAGTGATAGGTCATCCAGTGTAGCTTTTCAACACAGCCTCATTGTTTGGGCTTAGTTTTCTTTTTTGTGCTTTTAAACATCTCTCTAGATCTCAGTCGATATGCATGAACAGTTTTCCAAACCAAGCATAAAGCATTGCTGTTGTCATTTCCATGTTTCTTTTGTCAAGTTTGTAATGAATGACCTTAAATGGAATTAAAAAAAAAAGTGGCAACTTTTCCAAATGATATAAATACTGTTTGTGTGTTCAATAATAAGGCGGCAGCAATCAATATGGAACTCTTAAGTTTGTGGAAAGGTGAAACATGAGAGTGCAGGAAATGTATTGGTAAGGTTTAGCAATTGTATTGGTGCAAAGTGGGTAGCTGAAGTACCTCTGGTTGCTTTAGAAAATGGGGAATTGATTCCAAGTTGCTTAAAATGCCCAGATGAATGTATTGCGTGCAAAGGTCATTCAATCCATTTTTATTTATTAGCATGACAAACAATATTGAATGTTTCTGATGCATAGGCATGCACATTTAAATTTGTTTAAATTGGTCTTTGGGTTGGAGAGCACGGTGGTTTAGCGGTTAGCACGTTTGCCTCACTCCTCCAGGGTTGGGAGTTCGATTCCTTCCAAATCCAAATAGTCTTTCTTCTCTTTATTTATTAGTTGGTTTGCTTTTTAAGTCTTGTGTGCCAATATGAGAAGATTTGTAACAATAGGCTCCTGGCGAAACAACTTCAGTGCTTCTTAATTTTTTTTTCCAAGTTAAAAAAAAGTCAAAGAATGTACGGCTGTTACTATTGATTATTTTAGTAATCTAGTGATTATTCCATCAGATTAATCAGATGAGAATAATTCATTCATTCATTCATCTTCTACCGCTTTATTACTCGGGTCACGGGGAGTCTGTGCCTATCTCAGGCGTCTATGGGCATTAAGGCAGGATACACCCTGGATGGAATGCCAACCCATCGCAGGGCACACACACACACATTCACACACACATTCATACACTAGGGACAATTTTCCAAGGTGCCAATCAACCTACCGTGCATGTTTTTTTTGGACCGGGAGGAAACCGGAGAACCCGGAGAAAAACCTCCTTGAGGCACGGGGAGAACAAACTCCACACACACATGACCGAGCCGGGAATCGAACCCGGATCCTGGCGGTGTGAGGCGAATGTGCTAACCACTACGCCACCGTGCCTCACCCAGATGAGAATAATGATTTTCTTAATTAATCTGCAGGTCTAAATAAGAGCGAGAAAATAAGACAGGTCTCTTAAGATGAACTTGTTTTTCATTTTAGAAAAATAAATCCGCATTTTTATAGCTGAAATTGCATACAAGTCTATCCATAAACTCGACCCATTTAGTGTATTTAATAACCACGTTACATCAAATACACTGGAACCTCTGTTTACGAGTTTAATTCGTTCCGTGACGTAGCTAGTTAGCTCGTATGCTGAAACGAATTTCCTCATAAGAAATAATGAAAATTCGGCTAATCCGTTCCAGACGAGCGAAAATGTTAATTTAAAAATGATAACACAACTAATATGCACTAATATTATTTAACAATAACATTTAATAAATGTGCATTGATATCTAAAAGACGAAAATGTTATTTATTGGGTATTTTACCTTTGAGAAGAGTGGATAATGGGTGTACCAGCAGGTCGCGGACGGAACGAGCAGTAAGAAACACCTGCAGCTGATGAGAGCAATCAGTGCACTGATTAAGCGGGAAAGCGACACCTAGCGGCGAGCGCGAGTGGAAGTGTTGGTCGGTGAGCGCATTCTGGCGGCCCGGACAAAACCCGAACGGTGGTAAGCGAGCCGATCCGCGAGTTGAAATTGAAAGTAAAATAAAGACTGCTGTACTCTATGAACTGTTGTTTGTCTATCTGAGTGTCGAGTGTCGTACTTAAAGTCCAGTATTTACACACTTTGTAATACCCGAAAAGCATCTGAGGGGTTACAACTCACTGCGTAAGTGAGCGGCACATCGATGGTGGGCGTGTCGCGAGAAACTGCCTTCTCATTTCAGTGTGCGACATTTGTATCACTCGTAAACTGAACTTTTGCTCGTAAACTGATACAACAAATATTTTTTTTACGAATCCCGGGTCATAAACTGAATTTATTGTATACGCATGCACTTCCATTATACAGTGTGTTTAAAAAGCTACTCCTTAGTGGAGTTTACTTGTTTAATTAAACTATTTTTTATTTTCACTCATGTATTCATTTATTAAATGTTGCACAGTATAGTGACGTGGTGTTCCTGTGTATAGAAAAGCTGCTCGAGATTTTCCACAGGCTAAATCTTTATCTCCCGTTTAATAAACTCAGTTAAAAATATATAATATTTAATGATATTGCTTAAATATTGCTTTTTAAGTAATTTTATAAAAACACAGAGCGGTCATATTCACGTGTCAACAACAGGAGAGGAGCAGAAGGACTTTAAAAATGTGTATTCTTCATAACTTATGTATGGGAAATTATTTGTCTCCTCCCCCTTTTTGTTGATTAACTGATAAACTGATACGATCCATGATTCAAAACCCATAATTTGATCCGTGAGGTTTTTTTTTATTCTATTGAACCGCTGGTAAATAAAAAAATAAACTAGACATGGAACATTTCCTGAAGAAAATGTGAGTGATGCTTGAGACCCCTTAGAGCCTGGTCAGTTAAATATTTAGCATTGACTTCGAAATGCTAGCTCAATCGGAGAGACGAACGTTTAGACACCAAAAACGCCCGTCTGGAGGCCAGTGGTGCACATGACATCATAGAATTATCCAGCGTCTGACTTCTGTCGATGTCACATGACCCTGTATCAGAGTTTCGCCGTTTCACAGATTATTCTCATTTGCGGCCATGTGACGCCATGAGCCAATCATATGTTCGTGACCTACTCCATCTCATCTACGAGCTGATATGTCAAATGTGCATGTTGGGCGAACGCAGGCCGAACAGCGTTGCGTCAAATTTCCCCATTCATTCTCTAAGGGGCTGGAATGTCACGGATTTCCTGGAATTCTGAATGTGTGTGTGGGGTTCGGACGCTCACAGGCCGAGATGTGAGGCACAAAATTTCGGCCCCATTCATTTTCTATGGGAAAAAATTCCTGCTTTTTGGCCCGGGTTTGGAATTCCGCGGGGCACTTCCTTATAAAAGTAATAGCAACACTCACACCATCGGGCCGCATGATATGAGGCGTGATTCGTGACGATCTGACAAAAACTGCGGGACGAGTTACATGACGAAAATTTGACCGAAGCTAGAGAGAGAGATTATAGTAGAGATGCCTTACCTATCCATAGACATTTACTTTTTACATTTACGGCATTTGGCAGACGCTCTTATCCAGAACGACTTACAACTGAGCAATTGAGGGTTAAGGCATTGCTCAAGGGCCCAGCTTGGTGGTGGTGGGGTTTGAACCCCTGATCTTCCAGTCCAGAGGCCAAAACCTTAACCACTGGGCCACCACCTCCCAAATAGAGATTAGCACATGCTATGTGCACATGCTGAATAGCATTAGCACATAGCACTGCAAGTTTACCGGGTGACACATCAGTAATAATGGTCCGTGGGAAACAGTGCTCTGTGTTTAGTTAAATAGACCAAACGAATGAATTACTCGATTAATCATTACAGCTCTAAAGGAATGTAATGAAGTGTTCCAAATATGCCAATACATTTTTTTTTCTTTACTGTTTCCTACATTTTTTCAGAGCTTCCTGTTCTTCGTTCCTTCATATCATCTCTCTATCTTCCATTATGTATTAACTCTGGCATTCTGGCACATCAGCCTCTTTACTATGAGAACAAACACTGTTACACTCTCTTTCTCTTCGACTGCAAAGATGTGATACAAACATTTCCAGAATGAAAGCCAAACCATTCTGAATAGAGACAGGTCCGAGCAGATGATGAGTCTCTCTCTGCAGATGTTCTGTACAGAGCAGCTTGTCCAAATCATTCTTTATTGTTCACAGCTTGGCTGATATATTGTTTATGTCAAAGAGCCTTGATTAGCAGTGTGTAAAGGTCAAAGCCATGCAGTTTCAGGTATGCATGCATAATTACCTGGACTGTTTATTTGTCGCTCCAAAAAGCATCGCTCGTCAACAAGACTAATATTTTATGAAGCGTTCAGGCTGATAGGGAAGAAAGTGCATGGTATGTTCGTGCATCTGGAAAACGAATGAACTCTTGAGAAGAATGCATTTCATGAACACATCATGACATGCTTACAAATAGTTGTGCATTCATTTTGTACAATAATAAATAATTAGTCATAATACAATTCTTATAGATGAGTGTGAAGATAATGCCTGGCGGTTCTGTTATGCCGTAGGTGGCTGTTATGTTGCAAAAGAGAGATAAGGGTAATTGCTAAATCAATACACATTTATTCTGAATGTGAATGCCCTCATACTATAATAAAACATGTCTTTACTGTTCAAAACCTATGGAACTTGCCATGTGTCAAAATGGTCAAAATGCCTTCTCCATTCGTAGGAATAAATGAATGTCTAAATGAATGACATATATATATATATATATATATATATATATATATATATATATGCCTAAACAATCACAACCACCAGATCTCTATTAAGCAAATACAAGATACACCAATGTTTTTAGAAACCGCCCAGTGCATTATCAGCTGTTCTAATAGCACAATGTGTCCCAATACTCTATAACACTTCAGCTTGGTTATCAGTGTATAACAATGCAACAATGTTGGTGTATAACAATGCAAAAAAACTTGCAAATACATGATATTCACAAGTATTGAAGCCTGCATTATCTCTTGTGCAGTGCCCCAGTTAGATGTTTTGCTGAAAGGGAGAATTTTGGCCAATCCACAATCTTACAAAACCCTAATGCTGTTTATGAAAATGGCCATGAGCCACTAATGCTTTTAAGGCACAATAAGGAAAAGCACTTAAATATGGAGAACCGAAGAAACAGGCCAACATAAACCGGGATCTAGGGCAAACTAATTCTAAAAATAAACTGTAATAATACGTGTTAAACTTTCTGCAATACATGTTTGTCAAACCTCATTCTTTTACTCATAAATATCTTTCAGCGTGCACGTCTGCATTGATCAAATCACAAGACATGTTTCATTGTTGATAAAAGTTAAATATGTTCTAACTGAACCTGAATTATAAGATGCATGCAAAGCAAAAAAAAGAAAATATTGCATATTAAATCTTGATAATTTGATCAAAATGAAATGCTAGGTTACTAAGCAGATAACGGGAAAGCTTATTACTGTATGTTCTATTAAGTTATTACTGTGTTTTGTTTTTAAGATACTAAACAATGATGTTCTGACACAATACCCCATACACAGTATAAACAACATTTATACTTCTAACAGATTTCTGTTATAAACGCATCTTAGATAAATTGACTGTCATGTAAATAACACTAGTCAAATAGTAGCTCAGGATTTAAAGATCTCACTTTTTGTAATCACAAAAACAAAAGTGTGAATATTTGCCTGATGTGTTAACCATGTGCATTGTGTAGGTGGAGGCAATATATATATATACAGGGCAAAGGTGTGTGTGTGTGTGTGTGTGTGTGTGTGTGTGTGTGTGAGAGAGAGAGAGAGAGTTAGAGAGCAGGGGAGAGGGACACAGACAGACAGTCAAACAGACAGACATGGATTTGTGGTAGTTCTCCTTGATGAAAGTGTTATTTGGAGCTTGAATGTGATGCCCAGCTTTCACATCGCTTTCTTGTTTGAAGAACAGAAAAATTTTTTATGTTTATGTCTATGTTTACTTTCTTTCTATATTATGGGAATATGGGAATTGGTTTCAATACCAGTTGGTTCAAGTTGAATTCCCTCAATATATTTCACACATGCATCATCATTATCATATTATTATCATTATTACTATTATTATCATCATTATTAGTGTAAATAAAAAAAAAAAAAAAAAAAATATATATATATATATATATATATATATATATATATATATATATATATATATATACACACACACAGCTTTTTTCCTTGCTGTTGTAGCTGCCTATGGTTTGAGTATCTTTGTATGAAGGACACGCACACAGCACAGGCATTTTCTGCACCCCACAGAAGAAATTACTCTAAATCAGATACCAATTTCTCAGTGTAATAGGATATAACATAACAGGAAGTGAACCGAATAACAATGAGAATGACATAATTGATATGTGTTAAACAATGGGAACATTAACACCATCTAAATGTGTCTCATGTGTGAATAGCACAACTATACATTACATATTACCAATGTTTTAGATCCAAATAGTTTCAGTCTCATGACCACGATCCATTGCATGTGATTGAAAAGAAATGGGAATGAGAAGAAGTCATTCCCAAATAATAAATAATGATGTGTACAGACAAATGCATTTTGTGCAAGCAGTGCAGGTGTATGAATAATGATAAAAGGAATGATGTATGTGGACAGGCCATTGCTGATTGCACTGTCAGGCGTAACTGGAATAGATATACTGTATGCTTTACTCTGAAAGGGTCCATTGAGTCATCTATAATTACTCAAATTTAATCATAGTTGTATTTGTTTAAAAGATGCTATAGCAGGAACATTAACAGTTGTTATTTTTCTATATTTTTATTGAGATGATTTTAAAAGGCATGAAAAATGTTTGATTTTCCATAATATACTTTCTTCGACACACGAATTTGACTACGAATTGACACGCAAACATAAGGACAGCTTTATTTATAGATAAACATTTCTGTGCCTATGAATATATTTTACTTACATTACTTACTTACTTACCAACACCTTAACCACTTGGCTACACCCCCTCCCTACTTTTGTCATAGGAAAAAGTACCTCTAAAAGAAACATTAGATCAGAACAAACACATCACATTTCAGTATGGAGTCATTTTCTAAAAAAAAAAAAAACAAACAAAAAAAGAAACATAAAAAATTCCTAGTCTTCTTTATCCATAATTCTCCATAGTGTTTTTGGGGGACATACTTTTTCCATGTTTTTCCTATTTTGTTGTCATGTGCTCATAGGGTCACAATATATAGCTTTTTACAATCCATTTGGAAGCATACCACAGTAAATGGATACCAAAGTACTGCTTTATACAGTAGTTGGACACTTCTTGGTTACCGAATAGTGGACACTGAACATCATTTGCACCTGGATGCTAAATATGACTTTAGTGATTGTGAATGTAGAAATGTTGAACTAAGTTTAACAACGTATTTGTACTCAGAAGTTTACAAGGATCACTGACATGTTATTTAGGCCTTAATAAAGCCATAAATAATATTAAAGCATCATGAAAAAACAAATATTATGTAAAATAAAAAAACAACAGCAACAAATATTGTTTTCTACATTTTTTAATATTGTATAGTGAGAGCTGCAATCCTGTTCACAGACGAGCAGGGTGACTTTTACTTCTAAGACAAATGGCCTTGGACAGCAGGCTTATGTTATGGAATTACAGTATGTCCAGGGAATTGAGATGCAGTAAAACTTGCTGAGCACGGAGGAGATTATGTCAGAGCTTTGCTGTGGTGTGCTGCCTCTGTAGATATTGGAAATTGGCAAGTTATTAACACAAAATTCCAGAGGTAGCACCTATTTAGATGTAAATTGCGATAACACATGATGCAGCTACAGGTGCAACATATTGTCTCCATTAGCTTGATACACTGAAATGTAGCATAGTTCGTCCAGCTAACTGAGAACTGGGAACATTTCTATGACATTTATTTTAAGTAGAATATTGTGGATTAAAAATATAAACTAATCCCTTTTTGGTAAGTCACCGATATAACTAATATATATATATATATATATATATATATATATATATATATATATATATATATATATATATATATATATATTCTTTAATATCAATTTAACAATAACCTGAGACTTTAACAGGTTAAAACCTTTCATAACCAACCTTTGAATTGCTCTCTCGCTCTCTCTCTCTCTCTCTCTCTCTCTCTCTCTCTCTCTCTCTCTCTCTCTCACACACACACACACACACACACACACACACACACACTTCCTTCAGTTCCTTGCATGCATGCTCATTATTATGGCTTAATTTATGCGGCGTTGAAGCCCTTAGTGTACAGCTCATCAAGGCTTTGCAGTTAAGAGAGCCACAGCTCTAATCCTTATTGATATGCCCATGACCACACTCCTGAGTCGTGGATGAAATCTAGCTTTGTAAAAAACGTCCTATTTTCAGAAGAAGGCTTCAGTTGCATACCTCCGGTTGTGATAATTGTTCCTCTGTGCCATGTCAAAGCAGTAAAGGGGGAGGGGGGGGGGGTGACGACGACGACTCGCAGACGAGCGCCTGTGATGTGCTGTTCTGACTCTTTCAATTATTTTCTGATTACAAATCAGAGGGAGGTCCCTGTACAAAGATGGAGTGTCAGTGCTGCCATGGTAGTAATATTGTAGTGTAAGAACCTTCACCATGGTCAGAATAATATTGAGATCAGGAAATATATAGTTTTTGGGTGCTGAGACATTTCATATAAAAAGTGTGAAGTCACGAGAAAATGTCGTTGCAGAAGCTGTAGATGTTATTCAAGCGAAGCATATCTGCAGCATATTTAGCGTCTGTCAGACACACGCTCGTCTGTGGCACGGCAGCACTCGCACTGCTGCACCTCTCAGCCTGTGAAAGCAAGGCGAAAATCAAATGGCTTGAAACAAAGCCATTAGGTTTCACCTTGCTGCCCTGCTGTGGTTAAAAGCCATATCTGCAGTTTGCCTTCATTTATCTTCTACTTCGCCAATGTACCTTCAGATGTCTAGCTCTGTGCGGAAAGCAATCACGGCTGAAGTGAGTTATACAATGGGGGGAAAACGCAGCTGTAGGGATCCAAACAGTGCACTACATCTCAGTGCACTACATCTATCAAGCATTTGAAAAAAAAGGCGCTCTGTAATGAGTACAAATTCATAGTGGTTCCTGGTTGAATGGTAACGTGTTTGAAACAATCTGTAAAAACAAGGCAATTTAAGCATATAATAAACAGCAACACTATACAAGGTGTACTGAGGAATGTTTTAAATACTACTATAATATTGCTTTTGTATGCAAAAAAAAGACTGATTATATTATCACATTATATATATATATATATCTATATATATATATATATATATATTTTTTTTTTTTTTTTTTTATATAAGATCTAGTCTCTGGGGGCACGGTGGCTTAGTGGTTAGCACGTTCGCCTCACACCGCCAGGGTCCGGGTACGATTCCCGTCTCGGCCATGTGTGTGTGGAGTTTGCATGTTCTCCCCGTGCCTCAGGGTTTTTTTCTCTGGGTTCTCCGGTTTCCCCCCGGTCCAAAAACATGCACGGTAGGTTGATTGGCAGCTTGAAAAATTGTCCCTAGTGTATGAATGTGTGTGTGGCCCTGAGATGGGTTGGCATTCCATCCAGGGTGTATCCTGCCTTAATGCCCATAGACGCCTGAGATAGGCACAGGCTCCCCGTGACCCGAGGGAAGATCAGATATAGCGGTAGAAGATGAATGAATAAATAAATCCTAGTCTCCACAAAAATTGGTTTATATGCATTCTGAATACATAATAATAATAAAAAACATATTACTTATGATCACTGTTCACAGATCCACAATAAACCTACCTACAAACAACTTTGTCATTTGGTCTTGGAGTTCAGTGTCCTTTTGAGTCACATAGAATATGGTTATGTTTTATGCAAACATCAAACCCAATTCGAATTTAACATCCAAATGCTAAATATTTGGCCCGTGTATTTTTCCCCCATGTTCGATTTTTGTGTTGCTTTATTTTGTGGTATTTAGTAAATATCCTTATACAGAGTGACTTTCATTTTTTGTGTTTTGTAGTCAAAACCATATAAGTTTCAGAGAGTATAAATATATCAGGCTGCAGGGACACTATCAATGTAAGAAAGACGACACAGAACAAGCCATTGTTGCTTGTAATCATTTTATTTTAATTAGTTCAGTTAGTTTTAAACAATGGCCGCATAGTGAACAGATTGGTCTTTAGACTCTGTTTGAACAGTTTTTACCTTGAAGAATGGTCAGTGAAGTTGAGCTGCTGCACTTTGCAGGAGGTAGGAAGTTCCTGACAGTGTCTTTGTAGGCAAGCGCTAATGATTTAAACCTGATGAGGTTTACGATAGGTATGTTTCCATTACAAATTTGAGTCAAACTTTTGCGACATTTCCGAAACGTCGATAAAAAACGTTGCGAAATGGCGGTGTTTGCATTAACCATATCACGCGACTCAAACTCGTCCTCTCGCAATGTCACTAATAAATATTAGTGCTTAGCAGGCTTACTTATATCGCACATATATCATGTGACCTGGAAATGCGAAAAAACTGTTTCCATTACAGTTTTGCTAATTATTCCTTTTCCGTATCGTCTAAAAAAGCACCTCACGCGAACATAAAAACGTTTTGTGATACATTTTTTGCGAATTTGACACGTTTCCATTAGGCGCATTTTTGATTCGCTATTTGTATCTGCACATTTTGAAGGGTAATGTAAACGCACCAAACGAGTGTGAGGTTCGGGGAGCCCTTGAGATGAATCTATCTTGAGATTACTTAAAGTAAATGTTAGTGATATAGAGAAGGATAGAAGGTTGTCCATGTGTTTGCATGGTTTCACAGCAATACTGCCAACATGCAATTATTGTAATAGCAATTCATTGTTGCAGTTATTGCAAGCATTTTAGAAACTGTTCTAACATTCTCTTACATTCTCTGCCAATATCCGAAAACCACATTATTCCTGTCTGCCAAGAATGTATATTTACAGTGTGGAAGTGTATGGTCATAGCAGATGATCATATCTAGTTTTAACGCATTTATCAGCAGGTTCTGAAATATTTAAAATGGCCTCTCTGGCACCAGTAACCACGCCATTGCGAGTTCACATTTTCCTCCCCCCAGGTTTGGTGTTTGATGTGAACATGAACCGAAACTCTTGATCTGTATCTGCAGAGGCACAGAGTTGTTCCCACATAATTAGGCTTATTAGATAATTGCATCACAGAATAACGTGACTGGCTTCGGCATATTTTAAACGGAACACTTTTGCATGCTCATTTTACTGTATGTACCCATTTAGTAATAACAAGAGATAATGGTTGCTGTGTCACAAATGGAATACACCATCGCAAAATGGACCATGCATATCAATGAGCATGCGAGCTGATCTCACGGAGCACGGTCTGTGTGTTAATGCGAAAGCAACATCACAGAGAATGCGTTGGGTTCCAAGATAGCCCAGGCACATTTATTCTTTATGAGCACATAGGGACTATTCTGGAGCTACATTAAACAGCACTGTTCTCTCTGACTAGCCTTATAAGCAGCACATATAAAATGCATGGAAAGGAAGGAACAAATGGACCGTCCTTGAACCGAAGTCTGTGTGTGAGTGTGCATAAAAAAGAGAACGAGCTTCACATACAATACACTGGTAAATAAACAGTACTGACTAATTAGTTGGTCATGGAACATTAGAACACAATATCCGTGGCTGGTATTTGCCTTGTCTATAATAGTTTACCAAATTTCTAGTGAAGTAATCTGAGAGAGAATTAAAATAAAGAAATAAATAAACAGATAGAATATGGTAATAATGGTGGATGTTGTCCTGCTCTATCTAACATTGTTGGAGGTCGATAGCACTGTAAATATTGGCTTAAGGAATTATGAAACCTCCATTGTAAAGCCAGGATAAAAAGATTAAAAAGAATATGGCGCATACAGTAAAGAAATAACATTTTAAAGATTTAGGGATTTAGCCTAAAAACCGTTTCATGTCTAAAACAAAGCAATATGAGGTGCTTCACCAGTTCTTTGAGGTGAAATATAGTAGATAGGTGACTAAATCGTCACATTGCTTGTATTTACTGCCATCTATTGACAAATCTTTTGACCTACAGTTACTGTAGTAAAAGAAATCGCCATTATTTCCAGTAAAAAAACAAGATTCTCTTAGTCATTCAACAGATTATTAACTCGTAAAAATGTGAACAGTTTCTCTACCACATGTATCTTAAATCTACATATAAGAATAGTGCTGTTAACAGCAGATTTAAATCCACTGGTGGGCCGTGCGTTTCACGCCCCCCAGGCAATCAATTCCTCCTCTTATTACCATTACTATGACACCACGGCTAGAACCCATAAATACAGAAACGTGAGCGTTGCATCATGAAGAGGGAATGAACGACATCAATAAAACAAGAAATCCAGTGAACGCAATTCAGCAAGTTTCTTTGCACTGCAGCCACAGCATGACCCTGCATATAGTACACCGTCTCTATCAGAATCGTCAATATAACCGTTCTAAAATAACATTTTTGTACATTTTTAGTGCTGTGGTTTTCCTGTGGATATAAATGTAGGGGAATTTTGTGTTTTGGAGCAAATGCTACCATTATTTTTGACTTGTCTTCAAAATGCCCTTCTGCGGCCAAAACAATCATGTCTCCTATACAAAACTTATTCAAAAATATATGAGCTCATGTCGTTGTAGTGTGCTCTGACTTCAGCACTCTGATCAAATGACATAAAAATGCTGCTTTTCAGGTTTCCCAATCTATGTGCACTTTCCTGACTTCCCTGACATTCACCGAATAAAAGAAAAAATAACGAGGGGAAAAAACAGGCCGCTTTTGTCCTGAGCACTTAGCGGACAAAAAGAGACAATGGATAGTATTTTAAATCTATCCATTTTCCTTGATAGCCTTTACAGTCAGCCTATAATATTATTAACACATTCATTTAAATATTAAACAATTCATTTACACAAATCTTATGAGCTTAAATACAGGACTAAATACTGATTGCAGTAAATACTGTTAACAGTAATTAGTTCACAATATAATAAGCTATATTGTCAATTCTGTCACCAAACACTTTCCTACCTAACAGACTGTAATTTTTACAAGACTTTTTTTTTACCTAGCTAAAGTTATCTACAAAGCACTTTGTGCTGTTTCACCTAGTGGGACTCCGTGAGCTTTAATCACAACAAGATTTCATCCTCCAGGATCATTGCTGGAGTGACAGCTCAATAGAAGTTTTTTTTTAAGTGGACATTTTGTAGCCAAAGCTCTTGAAATGGACATTTTTCCTGGTTAACAGGTAAAAGCCTGGCGCATGCATTTAACTAATGTGATTAATAATGGACAAGCAGGAAGGGAATAAAATGGCACTGAACAATAACCTAATTAACAATTGTAACACAACTAAATGTGGGAAACAATGGAATAAATGAAAGTTATAGAAATTTTGGCTTGGAAACATGGAAAAATGTAAAGCAACAAACGAAAATCCCTGATATTTCATGACTTGAACAAAAAAAAATACTGACTTTCAATGTCTAGAACATTTCCATGATATTCCAGAATTTCCATGAGCCTGGTTTTGGGATGCTTGCTGAAGTCGAAACATTATTGGTTAAAGCTCCAGCCTTCCTGCAACATGTACAGGTGGTCCCCCACTTACGAAATAGTTAGCGACTGGAAGTCAAAAATACTTGCCCCAAGTCAATTTTTCCTAAGTCAAAAATACCCACAATTCATCGCTGGCAGGAATATTTTGCGGATTTTGAACGTTTTTTTGGATAAATTTCGATTTTTCTTGTGGGTTTTGTTTTTGCGAGACCGTGGCCAAGTTCGTACATCAGAATTCCTGCAAGTCAATATGTGACAGATTCTGACCTTGGCAATATGTGAGGTGAAATCTAACTGTACAGAAACTCCAACACGCCTTCCTATGGTGATCAAATAACCAAAACATGAGAAGTCATTTGCTTTTTATTACCGTTCCGTCCAAGGTTTCTGTAAAAAACGAGTTTGTGCTTCAACATTTCAACAATTATCCTCGTTCTTAATATTCTAATACCGTAATGGTTTCCATACTGCTTAAAAGGCTGTCAGTTGTACATTAATAACTGTTGTATATTAAGAATATACATTAAGAATACTTAAAACATGATGTTGCAGGAAAGAACATTGTTAATATGCTAATATCATAAAAGGGCAAGTTAAAATGTTGAATACGCCGAAGAAGCTTTGTAACACGTATTAAAAATAGCAAGTTAAATAATGTGTAGTGGTTATTTCTGTTACCAAATCAACACAAGCGCTTGGATTAAACCAGAAGAAAGAAGTTTAGACACCCTAACTTTCATCTGGATCTAATATTAAAAAAAAAAAAAGGAAAATAGTGAACCTAGGTATTAGTACATCACAACAGAGACTTTTTAACTGCATTTTGACACTTTTGTAACTGAATTTTACTCCTGTAATGATGATAGACAACATGTCTTAGAGGTGTTATTCCCCTAAATATTTTAGATACCTATTTGGATTTAAGCCTCAGTATTGCAGCCTCAAACGAGTCACCGTTAGCGTTTGGTTTATTTATTGGCGCCAGTGGATACACCTCGTGTAGACCCTGAAAGACTTCATGTTGCCGTGCGAGTTCTTCCTCTGGAATAGTGAAGTTGTAGAGTAGCCACTGCTCGGTTTTCTCTCTCTCAGCCGTATCAAATGCATCAGACGAATCAGGAGGCCTTTCAGATGGTGTTGAAGCTGCCAGAGCCATTACACAGCTGCTGTCATGGAGACTAATGCTGTCCATTGATGAGCACATCACTCTGGAGTTAATGTTTCCCACTTTGGGGCTCTTTTTCTTGGGTAGAGTTCTGTTGGAGCTCGCAGTAGTAACTGTATCACAGGCTGAAGTTTTGCCTGTGTTATTAATATTAGTTGACCTCGATTCTTCACTGGAAATGAGCGAATCGGCCTCATCGAGAAGGAAACGGTCGATCGTAGTTGTGTCCTCTGAGGAGACCCGAGTGAGATTTGGAGGATTTCGAGTGTTGACATCATGCGTGAGGTCTGTGCTCATGTCTAACAGAATGCAATCCGAGTCTACATCCAGTTCAGAATCAGCATCTACGTCATCATCTGCGTCCATGACATCTGAATCCCTTTCATCGTTATGGCTGGGGAGTCCGGAGCTCTTTCCAGGCGATTCGAAAACAACCCCTCGAGGCAACGTGTTCAAAGAATGATGAAGAAAGTTTCTTCCGAAAGTGAGATGCTGAGCATTGAGCTTTACCCTCATGTACTGCTGTACTGACTCGGGTATCACCACATCAGGTCTCCTCCGGCGTCGGCACAAAAGAGAGGAGAAGTTCGGCATGCAGCTGCCCACAATCGGCACCAGTGAGACTGGACGCAAAGCCGAAACAAAGTCCTCCAACTCCTGGTAGGAGGAGTGGTCCGAGTAGGGTACGACGTGGACATTAGGGTGGCAGGAGACCACAGGGCGGCTGGTGGGCACTATGGCAATTGTAGGTCGCTCTTTGTTCCAGGTCAGCAGGTTGGACGCGTTGACCTGGGACTGAGCGACTGCACGGAGACGCCCCGAGCCTGGCTCTGTGCTGAACACATCGGGCAGCTCCAGCACTCGGAGGGTTTCTAGGCGCTTAACATCTACCTCCACCCAGGTTTTAAACTCCAGCGCCAACTGTACGAGCAGAGACTCCTTCCCCAGATCATACATGCCTGCATGCAGGAAAAACAACATATTATTATTATTATTAACATAAAATATTCCACTTCAATCAAAAACACCAAAAGAAGCTACGTTCCAAAAGAAAATAGAGAGACTCCTCATTTCAGAGGACGCATGCCATTAGTACATTTCGTACCTGCATCCACCTGAGAGAGACATTAAATCCAACCTTATGGCAGGAGTATTTTTCATCACAGACTTTCCAAGAAGATGTGTGTGGTGACCTACAAAAACCCTTCCTTTGACAAAAATGTACCCGTGTACTGAAATGGTTGTTTTTTTAAGGTATCGCAACCAGAAATCAGGTCATATAGTTTTTAAATTCTGCCTACCCTGAAAAAGTGGAAATGCAAAAAATGGATTTAAAGATTGTGTACATTTAAAGATTACAATTGAGACAATTACTCATTACAAATGAAGGAGTAATTCATTCATTTACTGAATGAATTTATGTACTTGTCAAGTCAGTCATTTTTATGGACTGTCATAATTCACAATGACAGGATTTGGGTATAAATGTAATTATATCCTGTAGGGAAAGTTGAATATGTAGCAGGAGCAATGCCTACATATGACGTGACTCATTACTGATCAAGTTAAACTACAAAGATGGTTCAATTCTAGTTTTTTCATTTCTGTAGGCTGTACACACATTCTATATTCGGAGGGTATTATTTTTTCTCTTCTCTTATTCCTTCTATTGAATACTTCACAAATCTTCCAAAATGGCATGTGATGCATTTTGAATAAACAGAATTTATGAATCTTACCAATCACCACGGTGTAGTTCGGATGACCTCGTATGATCTCCTTTATCTGCTGACAGGCTCGCTGGCGAGTAGGAATTGAACGTGTGGGGTCACAGTTAGTGTTGTCCAAATAAAGCACATCGATGGTAGTATTATTCCGGAGACACGGCTCACGCAGCATGGATGGAGTGTACCGAAAGTCTCCTGGTAGAAAGTGTAAAATAGTTTGCATGAAATACAAAGTTTTCCGCACACAATTTTCCAGACTGTGCATAGAATTCATTTGACTTAAACCAAACCATAAAACGAACCAGTGTAAAGAATGGTGCCAAAGTAGCCCTCGAAGAAAAACATAACAGCCCCAGGGCAATGGTTGGCATCGATAGGAGTAACAGTCAATTTTTCCTTCCCAATATCATCCAGAGGCAACATGTGTGGCTCCCCAACCTCCAGAGGCCGTATCCATTTTTTTTTCACCTGAAAAACAGAAAATAACAAATGGTTCACAGGTTCAAGTCCCAGCACCACCAAGCTGCGACTAGTTGGCCTTCAACTGCTTAGTTGTAAGTCGCTCTACATTTACGGCACAGTGAATATCCCAGGTTGTTTGGAAGTTCGGGTAAGAGCCCAGTATTAAGGGCTTTGCTCAAGGAGCCACGGGTGACAGCTTGGTGATACCGAGGCTCAAACCCCGAACCAGCAGCCATGTACCACAGAACTACACCCCTCTTATATAATATCATTCTAATAACAGAACGGTGTACATTCGAGATTTTTCCACATAAACTGAGTTTAAGCAAGTGTATGGTGACAAAAAATGACAAAAGAACCATTATATATATATATATATATATATATATATATATATATCTATATATATATATATATATATATATATAAAATTATACCCATTATACATTATAGATACTGATGTACTTTGAAGGCAAATACTTTTACACTTTTCCTAAAGAGAGTATAACATTTATTGGAATAACGTTTTATGTACTTGATCTCAAGTACATGTTTCGTGCACCACTGCTCATTAGGGATACATTTCAAACGGATAAAGGCGCAATGGATTGACTTTTATTTTAGTAACACAATAACACACTCTGTACACAAGTCCAAATGAAGCTAGTGCACTCCTTCGAACAGTACTCCTTGGTTCTCAAATCTTTCTTGTAATTTTGTGTAAACTTATGTACTACTATATGAGTGGTATATACTATATTACATATACTATAGTACATATTATTTCCTTAATAGTTAACATGACATGATGGCAATAACATGTCATCATGATTGATGAAAGGCTTCACCATTTTATAGTTGTAAATTCACACATTTGGGATTACACAGAGATGACACGTTGTGCAGGATCTCACCTGTAGTTTGAGGTGGAGGAGCTTGGCGGTGAGAGGAGAGCAGTAAATGGGTCGGTGGCTCCAGGTGGATGTGAGGCCAGATGTGTGATCTGAGTGCATGTGTGAGAGGAAGAAAAGCCGGACGTGGCTGCATTTTCTACGCTGCCAGCAGTCCACAGCGATGGGGGTGTTAGGAATGATCTTCCCATTCATCTCGTCTGCTCCCGGGACCGACTTTCAGCAGGGAAACATTGCGTTTGGAAACGGAGAGGATTTACTTCTCTCTCACTGCACCGGAACTAAACTTCTCCAGCTGCGTTACACTGCTCACCAATAAACAGAGATAGCGCTTATAGTCCGGCTAGTCAATACGAAACAGTCCTCACGTTTTGTGTAAATTCCACGTATTTCTAGCAAGCAAATAGACAAAAACGTTCCGTCCATGGATATCATGCATTCTCAGTGTCGCACAATAGAGAGAAACGGCTCTATTATGCTAGCTAGCAAAGTTAGCAACGCATTGCGGTGTAAATAAAGCATTGTTTATCGGGATGTGAAAGAGCCAGCTATACGAATCATGCATTCGCAGTCACCGGATTATCATTTCACTTTAAAATAAAACCTAAAGCACAAATACGACTAAACACACAAACTCCGTTGTCTTGATGATTTGTTTGGGCCGCCAAGAAAAAACAAAACATTTCCCGTTGGCTGATGCAGTTCTTAAAGGCACATCAGCACTATAAAGTCCATTGCTGCATTATGTGATGTGCAGCTATAGTTATTGCCATTATGTCATGTTAAATATTAAGGAAAAATATGCCCAGTATATATATATATATATATATATATATATATATATATATATATATATATATATATATATATTTGTGGCCACCTGCCCAATATTAACCCAAAGATCATCATTAGTTTGCCTCAAATCCCAGACAGACTTGATGTTGAGATCAGGACTCTGCGGAGGCCAAACATTAGACTCCCTGAAGAAGTTTTAATGACATTGGCTGTATATATGGGTTTGATTTCATGCTACACTGTCAATGGGTGAATCTGTAGCTGTTTACGGCTAGTTTTTTGCTGATGGCACTGCTGCTGGATGTCTGATGCCGTAAGTATCATCCATCTGTTTTTTTTCTTGGACATTCACCGTATCTACAATCTTCACTACCCATTTCTTTTTGTGTTTCATCAAAATCGCTTGGGACAGCCAATCTTGAAACCCCAGACTGAATTGAAAACTTTGCCTGGCCTTGATGATGCAGTATATTTGCCTTGTTATTAGGTTTAGCAATTACAGACCAATTACCGCTTTCAATACTGCCAGAAAGTATTGGACAGCTTTTTTCCCTTAATAACTGAATTTAAAAAGGTGTTGAATTTAGTCTAATTATCTTTGTCTAATATGAAAATGTGCTTGATCAGGATTGATTTACGTGTGACAATATAGAGAAAAACAAAAACAAATAAACAAACATTTTCACCATACCTGTACATATTAAATTGATTACCATTAGCACCTTTTAATTGTTTATCTGACGCTGATCCTAAACAGAGTTGTAACTAATCATTTTGATGGAAATAATAAAGGTTTTTTTCAAACTTTTCCTTATACCGATTTACCAAGAAATACCTGATGTTTAATTTGTATTATATAAAATAACCACTAGAGGGAGACAAAACACAAGAGCGCACAAGATATGGGGATACTCGTCATTGTTTACCTTGTGTTTTAATCACTAAACATGTGCCAAGTCTCAAACCAAAGACCAAAATCCATGTTGATACAAACATCCGGCAATTCAAACAGTCCGTGTGGAAACATAGCAAAAGTCATGTCTGGTGTACTGATGACTTTTGTCATTTAAAGTCATTTAAAACATTTGCAAGACATGGATTGTCTTCATGCTCTATGCTGGGTGTGTGTTTTATTTATATATATATATATATATATATGTGTGTGTGTGTGTGTGTGTGTGTGTGTGTATATAGGGGGGCACGGTGGCTTAGTGGTTAGCACGTTCGCCTCACACCTCCAGGATTCGGGTTCGATTCCCGTCTCGGCCATGTGATGTGTGTGTGGCGTTTGCATGTTCTCCCCCCGTGCCTCAGGGGTCCTCCGGTTTCCCCCGGTCCGAAAACCTGCACGGTAGGTTGATTGGCACTTTGAAAAAATTGTCCCGTGTGTGTGTGTGTGTGGGTTGGCATTCCATCCAGGCTGTGTCCTGCCTTAATGCCCATAGACGCCTGAGATAGGCACAGGCTCCCCGTGACCCGAGAAAAGATCGGCTGTAGGGGTAGAAGATGAATGAATGAATGAATGAATGTATATATATATATATATATATATATATATATATATATATATATATATATATATATATATGATTATATATATATATATATATATATATATATATATATATATCTAATATATATATATATATATATATATATATTGGTGTATTGTGTGTGTGTGTGTTACCTATGCCGTGCTCTGCTTCACGTTTTGGCAAGGTCCTGGCCTAAGGAATATTTTAAGAGAGTTATAAAATATTCAGTAAAGACAGAGAGACTTAAAAGGAAAGGTATGTTGTTATGCGAGTGAAGGATGATAATTTGAACCTGCTGATGTATTCTGGGAGTTAAGAGGTTAAGTGGCTTTCCCACTATTTCTTGGAGCACATCTCTCTCTCTCTCTCTCTCTCTCCTACACACACACACACACACACAGAGCAGAGAGACAAGTAAAAATAAAACTCCTCACTGCGGGTCACTAACTTCTTGTTCCATATTTTTTTTATATAATTCCCAGAATATACACTCCTCTTGCAAACTGCAGCAAAGACACAAACAAAAAAAATGTTTTGCACTATTTGTTATATGATAGAATTGAATGCATAATAAGGGTTGTAATATCTGTTTTGGCCTGTTATTGTCTTATTGTACCTACGCTGTATATCATATATGATTATTATTCTATTGATTTTTTTTTATAACAAATTCTTGTACATTATTATTAGCACAATACACCCCAATCCATGACATATCTGTCACTATGCTTCATTTGAATTTCAATACACAATCATTGCTTAAAACTTTATTTTGTCTTTCATGTATAAGCTACTTTATCTCAAACTGCTCTCCTAAATAATTTCTCTAAGACGTCTGCTCACAGCTGAAGCGTTAGAGTTAGTGCCAGATGACTGCCAGATGCTTAGAATGCATTTCTCTAGAGTACTTTCATTCCTTAAAGTAATTACATTTAGCTATCATGCATCAAATGCTTACCTTTTTCTGTTACGTTGCATTTTTTTACAGGATGAATTTAAGAATGACTTTTGTAGATCAGTAGCTTATTGGACAAATTTAATTCAGATGTAAAGTGTTTTTTAAATCTTTTTTTTTGAGACACACTGTTATTTGTAACATGTATTTGTTAAACTCAAACTGCAGCATGTGCAATTTAAAAACGGTCACCTACTATGATGAATAAGATGTTCTGGTGTTCAATTTGGGCAAGCATTTATCTGCAAAGACAATATATAATATATATATATATATATATATATATATATATATATATATATATATATATATATATATATATATATATATATATATATATATATATATATATATATATATATATATATATATATATATATATATATGTATGTTCATCACTTATTTGGTGACACATACAACACACACACACACACACACACATATATATATATATATATATATATATATATATATATATATATATATATAATTTTGTATTATATTTTTTATACATTTATTAGAATGCTGTACACTGTAATCTATTTTTTAATTAATTATTTATTTTTCTTTTACAATCCAAAATACACTTACTGTCACGAAAACTAAAAGATCGGCTTAATACTGATGCAATAATACAAAACAAAAACTTTTTCAAAGTAAATACCTTTAATATTCTACTTCAGATGAACAAAGTTGGGTTCAGTATGTGCTGCATTAATGCCAAATGACCAGATAATATTGTTGGTAAATACATATTTTTAATTGTATAACAATGAACAAAAAGGTCGTATTTATGTGTCAGGTAATATACAGGTCAGTTTGTAGCCCTTATAATACAGGTGCCAAAACCCTTTCCTACGAAGGCCTGGGAATGACCATCTTATAATGTTTCCATCGTTCCCCACATTTTAATAAATATATAAATAAATAAATAGAAAGCATTACCCTGTAATTAATAAACGTATATTTTCCAGATTGTAAATCAGTGAAAGGCATATTACAGAGAAAAGCAATCCGATTTATTGCTATTTAGTGAGCTATAATGAGATATTAACCTGGTTCTTATTATTTCCACGGAATATTCTCTTCTTATATTTAGTAAGGCCCTAGCGTGGGCATCTCTGCCTTACAATATATATTAAAACACATGCATCTGATCTAATACTTTGTAGGATTAAGTATACTTCAATGAACAGCACGGCAGAATTGGACTTTTCCATGTTTTAAGACCTTGTTGCTTTCCCACAATCGTTTAACCCCTTGTAGACTATTGCCGCGAAATCGCATCAAACTGCTTCCAGCCTGAACACAGCCAAATTAATGCATATATTCCTCCGCCGCCAGTTGATGCATATTTGACACGTACCACTGATCATATTATAGTATAGGCACTATAGTCACTATTTATGTGATTGTAAACAAATTCAGTCAACAAGGGGTTAAGCACTATTGTGGTGGTGTTTGCAATTGTCCGGGTGTGACACTTTACATAAGATGATTAAAACAGTGGCTTCTAATAAATATGACATGAGACAGCGGGTCAGTGAATAAACAGTATGTCTGGTTTATTCCAGGATTCCCCATTTGGGTGCAATTAGTATCATTAATTCACAAACAATTTGCTCTGCAACCACAGGCCGCATAAACATAATGTACCGATTCTAATCTCAAGTACAATCTATAAAGTGTGGAGAGAGTGCATGATGTGAAATTATTTCCGGTCCGTTTGTTCTTCATTAGTGTGAAACAGCGGCTTGCTGCTTTTGTTGTTTTTTAATACACGTTATGTTTAGTGTCCTATACATAGTAGCTAGCTACCTTGCTAACACTACAAAATATATGCATGCTGTGTATATTGCGTATAATTTCCATTGTATCGTACGACTGCGTTATGCGTGTAGTTCACTGCCATGTACGTGATGCCCTGGTGTTAGAACGTGCTGTCTGATCTTTAATCGTCTTAATTATGGCCTTCTTTTGGACACATAGTGCACTAGAACAAACAATGCCATCATGATGCAGTCTTTTAAGTAGGCTTTTAAATTGCATTTGGGATACATTTGGGTAAATGACTAAAATTTGTGGGCTAAAAAAAATCTAAACAGTCTATGTTATGATGAAATCAATATGATTACTGTAATATTTTGTTCTTTTCTTCATGAGAAAGCAATACAGGTTTAATCATTACATTACATTTACAGCATGTTGCCAAACGCACTCATCCAGAGCGACTTACTTAAAGGCCTTGCTCAAGGGCCCACTAGTGGCAGCTTGGTGGTGGTGATGGTGGTGATGGTGGTGATGGTGGTGATGGTGGTGATGGTGGCATTTTAACCTTCTTCTGGGTTGCTATAAAAAACACATTTTTGTTTGCTCAGTAGACATTAATATTTGAGGGCTTTCAAATGCTGAATATTTAAGCGATTAATAATAAAGGGATTTGCTCTTGTGTAATAATACAGTCTTCGTCCTTAATTAAACAGGCTATTTTAAGCTCAACCGAGAAAAGCAAGTCCATGCTAAAGGAAAATGTTAATTGTCTTTTGGTCTATTTTTATTTATTTATTTATTTTATTTGAACTATTCATTATGTAGAAATTTCAAGAGTGGAAAAATCTGCACACATCAGTAATGCAAGTTTTCATGCTTCATAATTAGACATAGAAATATGCTAAAAAAAAAAACCAAAACCTAAATTCCTTGGCCTTGTTAAAATTCTATATTGGAGTGAATATTGCATTAGGATACACTGTATTAATTATACTCTACTGTATGTTCATCACTTATTTGGTGATCAGACAATGATGACAGATGCATGATATATCCAATATATGCTGAAAATAGTCAAAGCTTCAGTTCTGGTCAGATGAACAAACTGGGCCCGGTGTGAATTAAAAAGCCTTGTTGCTTGTCTTGTATGAATTGGGCTTAAGCTTCCTCCTTCGTTTGCTTTTGTTTGTTTATCTTTTCCATTTATGCTTCAACCAAAATAAGTATTTTTGTAAAGCAGCTTTGTGACGATTGCAAATATGGTTCTAGAAATCAACTGAAATGGAAATATATACAATCCCTTTACTTTATTCTTCCTAAAGCTCTCTAACGATGCTGTGCTTCGCTGTGTATCAAACTGTGTTTTCCTGTAAACATTCACATTGATTCAGATAAATGTACTCAGACAAATGTCCGTTCTGAATAAGAGATGATGCCCCATGATGGAATGTATTGCGCATTTTGTAGAGCACATTGATACAAATAATCCAGTGTAGATTTTGTGTGAATACTTCCCCTGTGGTTCGACGCTGCATCGCCATCGATCTCCCGGTAAACGTTTTTTGCAAGTATAAAACATTTTTGATTTCCTATACATGTCATACTCCCTGTCTTCCTGATCTAAATTCCCCTTCCTCCTGTCCATCCCGGAGGAACAATAATGTTTGGTATTGACGTGTAGAAGGGGGCACGCTCAGACAGTCGGCATATGATTTACATTCACATTAAATTCCTCCATAGCGAACTGCCAGCCTGCTCAGGCTACCGGTTAAACGTGATTGTGTTCCGCTGGAAAGGCGGGCGGAGGAGCGTGGCTGTAGTTGTTCTTATCCAGCCGTTCGCTCATTTGCGTTTCAATCGGAGGACTCTCCTTGCAGCAGAAGTACTGCTTCCAGATCCTTTGGAACGCGGTGCGGAACTTTTTAATGCGGAAGGCGTAAATGATGGGGTTCACCGCCGAGTTGCCGTGAGTGAGTAAGATGGCAATGTAGAGGAGCAATATGGGATTCTCACATTTGGGGCAGAAGAGTGTGATGCAGTTCAGGATGTGAAGTGGGAGCCAGCTGATCGCGAACAGGAAGAGGACGAGAGCGAGCGACTTTGCCAGCTTTAGCTCTTTGTCATAGTACTTGTTCGGGTCGCTGTGGCTCGAGCTCACCTTCTTGTTCAGCTGCTTGTGGATCATGTAGAAGATCTCCGTGTAGATGCAGAGCATAAGGAGCAGCGGGGGCAGCACCCAGCCGAAAAAGTTGAAGTAAACCATGTATTCCATGCTGATGACGTTCTCAAACTGGCAGGTGATGATGAGGTCGTGGCCGAACGAGCCGTTTTGCTGCTGGAGGGTGTGCAGCTTGTTCCAGCCCAGCATAGGAGTCATGCCAACTACGAAGGCCACTGCCCAGCATGCAACCACTGCTAATCCCACTCGTCTCGAAGTGACCACTCGCTTGTAACTGCAACAAAAATGATTCATGTGTGAATCAATATGATCAATTATTTACAACAAAAATCTGATCGCTTGCATGCAACTAGTTACATGTAAATAAACGTGACAGTAATTTGTTACGGTTCTTGAGAAAAAATGGGTAATTAAATTGCAGTTACTTATGAAAATGTTAAAGATTACAAATAGGGTTATATCTGAAGAATTTCATGTAAAGTCAGTGCTTTAGAATACTGCAGTGGTTTCCAAATAATGAGGGGGGTTAAGCTTTTTTACTGTATAATAAGTATATATATATAATATATATAAGTATATATAATTGCACATCCAATAGAGTGGGTGGCTGTGGCGCTCTCAGGCTAGGAGTATGCGCAGGGAGTAACATGACGGAAAAATACGGCGACCCTTAACAAGCAGGTACCACAGCTGGAAAACCCCGCCCAACCCCCAACCCATTAACATTCTCATACACTTCCATTTCGAATAAAACAGAATCTATTTCTTCCGAGGGTTGGACACTTTTTTTCCCCTTAGAATCTTAACTTAAAGTGCCACCTAGTGGACAAAATGAAAGTGATCAAAAAGTAATCAGTTACTTTTATAAAATAATACACTACTTATTACTTTTTGAATAGGGTCATTTGTAAATCTATTACATTTCCAAAATAAATGTAGTCTACATTATTGACAATCCTGCATGAGAGAACAACTCTCTGTTTTCACACCGCCACACTTGTTTATATTCTGTCTCGAAATTTCCCCTTTTATAAGAAACCTGGTTTGGCTGTGTCTGAGTTTTAAGGCCTCATAAACAGTGAGACATAAATTGTCGAATAACTACGTTGCCCTTTTAAGGGTCACCGGTAGCCGTTGTTAACAGGCTTGCCAATGAGAGGCCGTAATATGATTTGAGTTCGCAAAGTAGCGTCCTGCCCTTGGGCAAAAAAAAAACAAAAAAAAACACTTCCCTTCTCTCTCACTAGGTATCTTCGTCTAATCAGTTCTCCAATTCAAGGAAAAAGAAGACAAGAGCGCTGTCACACTGGAAATTTAATCACACATCTACTTCACTAAATCGAGCTGTCTCCAGGTGGAGATCAGATCACTGGTCCTTAGAGTTATTTGTAGATTATATTTCCCCGCTCCCCGCCCCCACACCCGCTGCCAGTGCGTTGCGCAATTACGGCTACCAGGGCACGTCTGCAGAGTTAATGCGAACATTTTCCACTTGAACTGCAAGCCTCAATCAATTAATAATACTCAAAAATAAATGACTGAAAACAACAAGCCTTTATTTTGCCTTGCTACATAACCAGTCAGGACTCTGGATGATGGACAAGTCCATTCGCAGGGAAACACGGACACACATATTTATCTACTTATTCATGCCCTCATTAAAATCATCCTTGTTCCTCCTGGTATGTATTTCGTGGGGCATGTGGCTGTAACCTCCAAATAGACCAAATAGAGATTAGTGGAGTTGTGGCCCACTGCCCCACTGCACTGCTCTATTTTAAGTTTAATTATTCTGTCATCTGAGATACATCAGTGATTCATGACAAACAAACAATGTCAATGGCAGTCTTACCCAGTTGCTTTGGGGCATTCCTCAAGACAACTAGTATAGACAGCACAACACAATGGATTTCTTGCAATAGCATATATTTTTTCTCAAAATCCAAAATTCAGAATAACACCAGAATAAGTCATTCATTGAAAAACAAGAGAGTTGAAATTCTCTGATGCAAACGTTTGGTTTGGATTACAATCATTGCAAATTCACAAGGCTGAATTTCTCTAACAGCAGAAATGTACACGTTACTGTATGCTCTTTCATGAATTTGCTGTACTGCACCGATGTCCGTTCATTTCCTAGTATGTTTATCCATTTGCAGAAATTGGAGTTCTGTATGTCTATGTGCTCGCCAATGGAAGGTTCATGGGATTGGTTTGTTTTAGAGAACTAGTTTATCAATGGTCGATCTTGATGCCGTCCACGCCTTCATTATAGAGGCGCATTTATTTTGCATTCAGTGACTTGTGCAAGGAACTGATTCTTACATGGGTTAAGGGTTTAAGACTATCCAAGTGAGAACCAGTATAATATCTCTATAATTATTGAATCAAATTAATTTATAATACTTTAACCCCGCTGCTGCACGCATCAGATTCAAAACACTGATGTTCGCCTATAAAGCCAAAAATGGATCGCCACCTTCATACCTCATCAGAAAGCTCATCACCTCCCGTACCGCACCTCGCTGCCTGAGAACGTCTAGCACTGCTCGCCTTGTTCCACTTTCTCTCAGAGTAAGAGGTAAGATCAGCACAAGGCTCTTCTCTGTTCTGGCACCGAAGTGGTGTAATGAACTTCCCCAGGATGTCTGAAGAACAGAGTCAATCGCTATCTTCAAACGACGACTGAAGACCCCTATCTCTTCCAACAACACCTATCCTAACCTAACAACACCTTCTCCTAACCTATCCTAACACTTCTTCCTTCTCACTGTCCAGGAAACCATAAAAAATATCCCTCAACTGTGTCTATGCTTAGTTTGGATCTTAAGTTTGTAACAATCATACCTGAATGAATTTATTCTTAAATTGAGACCTAAAGCACTATTTGTATGTCTGCTAAATGCTGTAAGAAAGGCTTTTTTTAATGATTGCATGAGTGACTACATGAGGAGAAATGCCCCAAGACAACTAAGAAAAATTGCACTAATTAAATAACACCCAATTCAACCTACAGAAACGACCAGTGCGACCAGTTGGTGTTACCGAGCCCCAGCGTGGACTTTTTGTTCATCTGTGATCGAGAATACAGAAGAAGTCTGAACTATCACGCAGCATTTTAATGAACAGCATTTTCAGCTGCACTAATGCTGAAGTCAGCTCCTAAGCGCTGGCAGCCTCCTCTCATTCATTATACACTTATACGTTACAGCAACTTTCTGTCATAACTCTGATTGCTTTATAATAGATTGTCATTTGTATGTGCACATCTGCATTTTAATGAACTCTACTGTATGCATCTATCAACTTATTGAAGAATAATTACTTATTTCATTTGACACCCTTATACATCACAGCCTTACCTTAACAATATAACCTTCATTTATTTATCCATTTCACTAAATTTGCACTATTGTTTGGATCTTTGAATGTCATTTAACAGCTTTGATGTCCAATATGCATTCGTATATAAGACTTCCTGAAGTAATTACTATATATGATCTATACAAGAATGGTGCACTATTTAAGCATTTAAGCATGCAACTGCATGTGGCAGTAGCTTTTCCATGAACTCCTGTATTGAAACAGGAACTTTTTTTACTACCTTAATCACTATATATAATACATTTAGACGTAGCGTTGAATTTAAAATGAGACCATTTGGGAAAACCTTTTTTGTTTTTATCAGCGTTATGAAAGAGGACAATCATTTCCTGTTCAAAGAAAAAAATGCGTCATAGTCTTTTGGATTAGGATCTTTTCTAACACATAATGGGCATTAATTATTTCTCAAGACTTATTTTCACCAGTATAAGCTACTCGATCATAGCTTCCTCCGACGCTTTCTTTGCGATATGACGTGATATAATATTTCTAAATATTAGCAAAAGCTGTCAGTGATTTCCCTGAACTACAAGATTAAAAGAAACACGCCTTTATATAGCTACCACGTACATTTGTAAACAAGTTAGTAAGGGACTATAAATTGCTATATATTTCGTCCTCAGTGTATTTAGAAAAGTAATGATTAATCCCAGAGTCAACAGATCATAATAAAATAATGGTTATATCATATGTACATTCATTTTCATAGTGATATTTGCTTATACCCAGTGCATTTACATTCCCATGCCATTATATTTTACTATGTTGGTTTTTAATTCAATTTTACCCTAATATAAACTGTGCAGCATATGGTAACTGATCACTGGCACAGAGTTTTCCCAGAGAATAATATTTAGAGCAGAGAAGCGTCGGTTTAAAAAAAATCAATGGTTGTTATAGAGCACACAGCAGTCAGCATGTTCTGCTTCTAAATGTTACTCCTTGCAGTCTTACGCTGAGGCAGTGGCATTTTTGGAGTCAGTGAAAAGAAATTTGTGCAAACAAAGCCGTAGTAGGTCAGAGGCAGTTTGTGCAAACAAAAGAGCAAACAATAGGTTTTTTTTTTTTCACAGGAGAACATTTACTGCAAAGGTCTTTAAATGGTAAATGAATTGCGTTTTTCTAGGTCTTTGTTAGATTGTTTTTTTCTCTTTGTTAATAGTATAAAAGTATTAAAGCACAGATATTTAGAGTTATTGACATTATTGGACCGATGGCAGGCACTGAACCAAAAGTAATGCCAAGTAATATGCATATGCTGTGTATTTTATATTACTATTTTTATACGTTTAAAACTATAAATTTATGGTATTAAAGTTTCAGTCACTGGTACAATCCAGTATTTGTTCCAGTCCCTAATGCATCAGGCCCTAATCCACTACTTATACACTCAATGCAACTGATAATGTTCTTTTTTCCTCTTTCCATATGAGTGGGAATTGAGTTTGACACGACACATCTATATATACTTACACCGTGTAATATTAAATATAAAAGTTGTGACACTGCAATGTGCATATGTTGTTTATTCGTCTTATATAATTATTTTTCAGGGCAGTTTCTGTAGATTTGGGGTGTTAAAGTGTCCCAGAAAGAAAGAAAGAAAGAGAGAGAGAGAGAGAGAGAGAGAGAGAGAGAGAGGGATGTGTAGACTCATAGACTGATGTTTTTAATCCTGTAATCTTATGTCTCTCTGAAGCCTCGGGCCTTAATCCACTACTTATACTGTCACATTAGCATACAATGCCCGTTAGTGTCGGAACTCACTAATTTATGATGCCTTTATGAACAGTTTGAAATGTGAAAAGAGGCCACTTAGTGAAACGAGATAAATAATGTTTTTTCCACAGTCTTACTCCATATGAAATGAACTGAGAGCACCAGAGCAACCAGAACATTGTATTCGACTTTCATCGTCACTTATTCCCTGTAATAAACATGCCATAACTCCACCTTTACGCTACAGTAGAATGAGTAGGGTGTGTATGTTGTTACCTGGTCGGGATCTTAACCCTGAGGTATCGGTCGATGGCGATGGCGAGCAGGGCGAGGATGGAGCTCTGAGTGAGCACCAGCACTGTGCACGCCACCAGCAAACAGCTGTAGAAGTGAGTCTGGAGTCCGATACTGATAGTGATCGCGAGCGGGATGACCAGAGCTCCCACCGCGATGTCGGCCACAGCCAGGGACACAATGAACCAAAAAGTTGTGTCTCTCAGAGACTTGTTTATTTTAACCGCCCAAATCACCATCACGTTTCCGATCACCGAGGTCACGGCGATCAGCACCTCCATGCCTATGTACAGGACTTGAGCTGCGTACTGGTCGTCTGCCATCGTCGTACCGGCTGCAATAACAATAATAATAAAGCCTGGATTATAATAATAATAATAGTAAATTAAAGTTTGGCAGGGACGTCGGGTTGCAGTGATACAATTTGGGTGCAGTCCATAAAAATCCGTCCTAGCAAAAGGCTCGGGGCTTTCCTGGGGCACCAGGCATTCTCTTATATCCGTTTTTAAAGTAGGACATGCGGAAATAACCGCTAAAGAAGTGCATCACAACACGCGTGCTTTTATTCGTTTTCGTGAATTAAAAATGTCCGATGATGGAACCACATTGTGCAGAACCCAAACGCGTCTCTTCATCAGATCCACCTGCGCTTTGTTCACATGTCCGGCTTGCATGGCTTTGTCCTGGAGGAAACAGTTCGCATCCGCTGGTATTTGTCACCTGCGTTCATTGTGAGGTCCTCGCACCATCCGGGAGTCCAAAACTGGGACGAAAGAGCACTTCATTCCGACCCAGGCAATCGCAATCCGTTCCGTATAAGCGATCCAACGCTCTTCTCCTTCTCCGCTTATCCGAATCTCACAGAGTCCTCAGTAAGCACGCAGTGTCCCGGAGCAGTCGGTCCTCCCTTTACTGTTCATTCATCACCGTTATGCTTTTACAATCGCACTACATGGACGCACCCGCCGCCCAGTTCATGCTGGGGAAAGTCTCAAATGGTCTTGAGCCAAAGCCCGCAGAGAGGCGTGTGCTGGGCTGGGGCAAGAGAGAGAGAGAGAGAGAGGGAGAGAGAGAGATCACGAAAAGAACAAGCACAGGATGATGACGATGATGATGAAGAAAGTGGAAGAAGCTGAGGGATTATCCTCAGCACCCTTTTAAATACTGGGTTTCCTTCACAGCGCCCCGAGTGTTTCCGGCCCAGTCTTTTCCAGGCGGTAATAAGAGGTGTGTGCGCTCTCTGTGCGCCTGGTATTACTGTTAGCATAGAAAGAGGCGTAACGGGAAGCTAAAGACTTATACTAGGAGTGCGTTTAGCTTAAAACTTAACAGTTTGGTTTGGAAAACAAACCAAATGGAGTAATGACCTGCTCCTGAGGGATAATGCATTCCTAAAATAGACAGACAGACAGACAGACAGACAGATAGATAGATAGATAGATAGATAGATAGATAGATAGATAGATAGATAGATAGACCAATCCAACATGACTGTAAATCCATTGACAGGTGAAGTGAATAACATTGATTTTCTATTTACAATGGCATTTGTCCAGGGGCGGGGATATAGTGAACAATGAGTTCTTAAAATTAATGTGTTGTAAAGAGGAAAAATGGGAGGTGTAAAGATCTGAGTGATTTTGACAAGCGACTAAATTATGATTGCTTGCACCGTCTGGTCTGGGCTTCTGTGGCGCAAATGGCTGATAATGCTGGCTGTGATAGGATAGTGTCATTACAGACTGCTGGGTCCGTGCTTACCCGTGTCTCGCACCAAAAGTAATGGGACGTGAGCATCAAAACTGGACCATGAAGCTATGGCAGAAAGTGGCTTATAAATGTCACCAGGACCTGTACTATAAGACCTACGCTCTGGGGAAAATATTCTCCTGGGAAACATTAGATCCTGGAACTCATATGGATGTTACTCTGACATGGACTTACCTAAACATAGACACATAGCACACTCAATCATGACAAAGGAAAATGCACCCTGGTAAACACTGCCTACGATTGGTTTGGAGGAAAATGGCAGAGTTCACAATGTTGACCTCCAAACCCCCTCCGGATCTCAATTCAACTGCACTATAGCAAGACGTATCCATGAAGGCCTAACCTTGCGAATTTTCAGGACTTAAGGATCTTCTGCTAATGACTTGGTGCAAGATACCACACCATGCTTTTAGAGGTCTTGTAGAATCCAGGTCAGAGAAAGAGAGAGAGAGAGAGAGAATGTTTTGATAGCACAAGGGCACAGTATTAGCTTCGTGTATTTATGGCTGATTGAAAGAGATAGATTTTAGATTCCTTTTTAGCTGGAGGATTCGCCATATAGATGAACTGTATATAACTATTTATTCACAGAATGTCGCCCATATTTTTGGTACTGACAATTTATAACCAAGCCTCTATCTCATCTCTCAGGGATATTATTTAGCTGCCATTAGGCGATGTTATTTAGTGACACTCCCAGCACAGTAGTGACCCTGACACAAATAAGGGCATGGCGCTTTTATGTTCTTTTACATTATATTAAGTGGCTGCTCTCTGTGTCCACATTCTCACTTCACTCCTACATACCTGAACTGTTCAAACTCGAAGCTTCCATTAATCTAGTCTGCTAGACAGACATGAGAGTGATTTCACTCCTACTGATACGACAGAGTAGTTCAGTGCTTGGATCTGATTGTCACAAGGTGTTAATTACATTATTACAAGAGCACGGCTCTGACAATAGTGCCGGCTACAAGGGAAGACAGATTTATATTGATGTGCTCGTTCGTCCTGATACATAATTGTTTCGATAGTAGCATTCACAAGGACTCCATGTAATCTAAGCCAATGAAATTAATTAAAATGATATAACAGAGAAACGGAAAACCTATAGTAGTTGATATTAGGAGCATACAAGAATACATTATTTGGATCAAACCGTTATTGCACTCAAATATGAACGTGAACGGTTTCATTCAAATTCCCATATCATGCACAGCTGAATTACCGTATTTGTTCATCCATTCCTTTCCCATGCTTGTGCTTTGTCTTTGTCTTAGGTTTGAACTGCATTTGACGGTTCTTTAATAAATAAAAACTTTTTAACATGGACAAATTGTTTTGGAATAAAGGGAATGAAGCACTTCTTGTACGTCGCTCTGGATAAGGGTGTCTGCTAAATGCTGTAATTGTAAATTACTAAAACTCTTTACGTACTATTATTGGAAAATAATCCAGTATATCAAGGTGGTACACAAGACCTGTGATGCTTTGTTCCTTAATCTGTAAGTAGTAAATTGTTCTGATAAATAAAATAAAAAACTTAATAAATTATAAATAAATAAAAACGACATACAAACAAAACTGGAGCTTCTGTTTATGTCACAGGGATTTATACTAAGCCAGCTTCTACTTTATTCTGCCACTGGGTCAAGCCATTAACAATAATGATTTTCACTTACCTATTTATGTAGCAAATAAGCAGCTATACTATAACACTGCATTATTCTAATTACTAATGCTTTACTCTAAACACCCAGAGAGTTTTCATTATTCTATTCTTTACAAACGATAGCCACATTGGAAAATTGGTAGCAACAACCTTGGGTGTGATTCTGGAAGTAATGTGTGATCATGATCTAAGCTTAAAACTACATATTTATTTTAACTCACTGTTTACCAGGTTGCCAAAAAAAGGGTAATCAAGCTCGACTCCATGGTTCTAACACGTACACACAAGGCAGATCACATTAAACAGATTCTGTCAACTTTACAGTCTCTTTTAACTGGAGATTTTAATGTACAGCTTTTAGTTTTGATGGATTATAGATTGGTGCCATAATGCATACTATATATCCTTCCTTCAGGTAGTTTAAATCATCTGGTAAGCTTTAGTCCAGTTTGCCCTAGTCCCAGAGTGTCCAAAAAGTCATTCAGAAATGATTTGTAAATAAAGGCACATAAGGCACATGCAGTGTCAAATAAAAAAAAAAAAAAAATAAAAAAAAAAAAATAAATAATATATATATATATATATATATATATATATATATATATATATATATATATATATATATATATATATATATATATATATATATATATATATCATATATATCTATATATATATATATATATATATATCCATATATTATATATTTCCATTTATATAATAAATATAAATGTAAAATAAATTCCTTAAATAAATTAAATAAATTACAGAAATAAAATGTTTTAACTATTTTTTTTTAATTATTTTTTTAAATGTTCACATTCTTATCGCGGGTCGTTGCTTTTTATTATTTTCTCTCTCTTTTTTGGACATGTTTAATGTAGTGAGAAACAGAATTTTCCCTTTTAGTGGATCTAACACAGCAGCTTGCACCATAAGGGAATCATTGAAACTACATAAACCATAACTTAAATCCCAAAGGGCTAATTGTTGGGCACACAGTGCACTGCATATGGTGTGAAAACAGATTCTATATAAAGCAATTAACAGTCAGCAGGAAACTACTGAAAACTTTAGCCCGCTAACAATATTGTAGCATACCAACTTGTATGGAAACTCAGAAATAGGACAATATAGGTATGATATACTTATTATACTATACTATACTACTATACTATACTATGCCTAACCTTAAGACATAGGTGCACACAGATAATTTGAGCATTCTATCTGGTGCCTAAATGCTAAATGCTAATCCACTGCAGGTAATTAGCAGTTATTCCGATGAGACACTTATGAAGTGAAAGGAATAATTTACCTAGACACTTGCTTGAAGCTGGTTCTATAAAGGTTGTCTGTCACTGAAATCACATGAGGTATAAAAATAAACCTCTAACTGGGGCCTGTTGTCTGCTAAAAATAGTTATAGCCATCCTCGGGTAAAAATAAGTGATGTATATTTTTCAGGCGATATATCCAGCCAGCTTTTGTGGTTACACTGTGCTGTATCTGTCATTCTCATTCTCATTAGCTCAGCTCTCTATGTAGATTTACTTTACTGTAAGACGCACAAACATACATATGCAGGTGTAGCTCCAGAATCCCAGGTTTAATCCTGAAGCTCAGGTTAATCTGAGTGAGGAGTTTTGCGTGTTCTTCTCGTGTCAGTTTCTTTGGTTAAAGTAAAGTTAGTTAAAGAAAGAAACTCGTCAGGAAAGAAACTTTTCTTGTGTCTGGCTGTCCTGGTGCAGACGGCAAAAGTTCAATCCGAGCAATAAACTTTTTGAACTTTTGCCGTCTGGATGACGCTACAGAGCAACGAGCACCAGGACAGCCAGACACAAGAAAAGTTTCTTTCCTGAAGCCATCTACCTCATGAACACTTAAATGCTCTACTCAGCAATATATAAACATATACATATGTATATATATATATGTATGTATATATATGTATATATTTCATCTTTCAATTCATCTTCTGTGCAATATCACTCATCTATTTATCTATTTCTCGTGTAAAATGTTTATTTTTTATTTTTATTCTTATTTATTTCCTATTTTTATTTCCTGTCGGTTAGTAATGTGCAACTAGTAGTTGTAAGTGCAAACCTACTTGGCAATAAAGCTCTCTTTCATTCTTTTTCTTTCTTTTCTAAAGATAAAGTAAGTTTCCCTCCATAGCACAACCCAATGTACATAAACACGGATTACTTTCATTACAACTAATGCAAGAAAAATTGTCTTTTATAAAAACTTGTTCCAGGGTCTAGCCCTGTCATAATTCATTCATTGTATCCTATTTTCTTTTTATTTCTTTTTATTTAAGGTGTTGGCTCGATCCGTACACCTTAGATCACGGGGCTGCAATCTGCTTAACTAACACATCACATTTCTAAAGTTCACACATCACACATTGAAAAATGATGCCAAAGGGGTAGTATGTCAAAAAAGTGACTCCAATGTATCCTGACGAATCCATCAGTATGTGGCCAGTCTGCTCATTCCAGATATTTAGAAGTGCCTCGGAATTTTGTTTTGCATGGAGGTGTGTTATCAAGACTACAAAAAAATTTCATTATGCTCATAAGATTTAGGTTTTGTACACTATGGATGTGCATGTTGAGGGTAGTCAGAAGCACATCTGGATCTGATTAAACACCTGCTGCTTCTGTATAATTCTGATTCGGATTGTAGTGAGGATTCATAATGTTTCTCCTGGAATAAATACCACCCTGATTAAGTCACGAAAAAGGTACAACCGAACCAGCTGTAGATGTTGATTCTGCTGTATAGTAAATGTCAGGAAATCTCTGCTATAACACCACTGTGATATGCTGATATGCCATCATCTGAATAATAAGGGTGAATAATGAGACACTGCTAAGAGAGGATTTATGAGAGGATTTATTCTCTTAGCAGTGTTGCGTAGTTAAGCAAAAATCCCTATACTGGAAAATGCCAAGACTGCTGTCAGGTTTGAAGGTGTGTATATGTTCAACAGCATACAGTTATAAATCAGTTCAGATAGCACCATAAAATAAACCCCCCCCCCCCCCCCCCACTCTACCCCCCCCCCCACCCCCCCCCCACCCCCCCCCCCCCCCCCCCCCCCCCCCCCCCCAAACAAGGGATTTTCAAGCATAATAATTCTGCTTGCTTGGATCAACCTTTGCTTATGTTTCAGAGAGAGATGAATTGCAAAGTGAGTCCAGAATAACAGCGATAAAGAAAACCTTGTAGTATAAGACTCTTAAGTGTCATTAAAAAATAGAGCCTTGGCAGGAAGCCTGTTACACTGTGCTCCTGAAGACACTGCTGCTGTTTTGGTTACTTTCTTTACTGTTCATTTATACGGCAGCGCACCATTTCCTGGGCTTTTTTTTATTTATGGGAAAACAGTTTAGATGCTAGAGTTTGCCAAGTGAGTGTTTCTGCACAACTGTATAGCAGTATAGAGAAGAGCAATTCTGGAACAATCCAAACAAGAGGAACAATCCCTATTTACTTTAGTATCTTACAGACTGCTGCACTTCAGAATGACACTTGAACAGACATCACCCTAGAGGCTGGTGTTATTCCTTGCACGTGAAGCCAAAAACATTGGGAGGATTACTGTGTGAGATTTAATTAAAAAAAAAGGCTGTTTTTGTAGCTAGATGAATCAAATGTGAAATCAAATAACAATCCAATGAGAAAAACAAATCTTTTTTTGTTTTATTTAATAATTACTGATAGATTTAATATGTTCCCCAAGAAAATTTATATTTAAAAATAAAAAAAGATTACTTATTTATTTATTCATTCATTCATTTATTTATTTACTTCAAACCAGAAATCAATCAAAAAGACAGTCGCTAAACAATAGGTCTGTTTGTGTATTCAAATTTGCATTAATTCTGTTGTTGTTGGTTGAATTCTTTGGGAACATTGGGTTCCTCCTTTTTCAGGTTTGTTTATGGAATACCATCAGTACCAAGGCACAACATAATGTTCCAGGGAAGGGCGTGGGGATGTGGAAAATAATGTGGGATGAGGCATTGCAAATTGTGTCTAAATAAGGATTTATTTTGCATGTGCAAATCCATTCAGGGGAGATTTTGGTGGGCCAGGATGCCGTTACATAGCCGTAAACACAATTGTGCCATAAGCCATAACTGCTGTAGTTTTATCTAGTAAATTATTACCGTTGGTTGGATTAATAATCAGATTTGTGGTGTTAAACAATATTTTTCATCATGCATCGAGCATTCTAGCCTCAGTTGCTCAGCATATAGGAATGAAACCAAGCCAATCGTGTCAATCTCAAGTGACTAACATTTACATTTACATTTGCGGTATTTAGCAGACGCCCTTATCCAGGGCAACGTACAGAAAGTGCTTTAAGTCTCGATCCAAGGATAAGATTTATTCAAGAAAGGTTAATACAAACTCAAGTACACAAGAATAGACAGTTGCTTTTTTTTTTTTATGGATTTCTGGACAGTGAGATAAAAGAGAATAAAAGGAATGTTAGGATAGGTGTTGTTGGAAGAGGTAGGTCTTCAGTCGACGTTTGAATGTAGACAGTGTCTCCGTTGTTCGAAACTCCAGTGGAAGTTCGTTCCACCACATTGGTGCCAGAACAGAGAAGAGGCTTGAGCTGGCCTTACCTTTTACCCTGAGAGACGGTGGAACCAGACGAGCAGTGCTGGATGCTCTCAGGCAGCGAGGTGCAGTACGGGAGGTGATGAGGTTGTGGAGGTAAGATGGTGCAGATCCATTTTTGGCTTTGTAGGCGAGCGTCAGTGTTTTGTATCTGATGCGTGCAGCTACAGGAAGCCAGTGGAGCGAGTGCAGCAGTGGGGTGGTGCGAGAGAATTTAGGCAGGTTGAACACGAGTCGCGCAGCTGCATTTTGAATCATTTGCAGTGGACGAATAGTGTTCTGAGGTAGACCTGCCAGCAGAGAGTTACAGTAGTCCAGTCTCGAGATGACAAGAGACTGGACCAGGACCTGAGCAGCCTGAGTGGATAAAAATGGCCGAATCCTTCTGATGTTGTAGAGAAGGTAACGACAAGAGCGAGAAACGTTAGAAATATTACTAACAAACTCCCATTCCCAAACTCTATACTAACAAACTCCCATTCCCTGAACACAATGCTCTCACCCCAGAGGATCCACCACGGCTGACCCCCAGGTACAACACACAGCATTTGGGAGATGCCTTATCCAGAACGATTTACAACTGAGCAATTGAGGGATAAGGGCCTTGTTCAAGGGCCCACTAGTGGTGGTGATGGGGTTTGAACCTGTGACCTTGCAGTCCAGAAAACAATGCCTTAACCCTGCCTACCACCCCCATGTTTCTAATCTCAAATACACACTCACTTATGAAATATTTCCAGAATATTTGTAAAGAAGACGCTCAGGTTCTATTTTACTCCAGATGTTACCCAACATTCGATTGCGTATGGTTTTTGCTCTTTTCACATGTTTGTTTTTCCCAGGTTATCCTGTTTGCTCTACGGCTGGCCCCTACCCTTGTTTTGACTTTGTCTTTGCCTGTAATCTTATAGTATCTCTGGCTTGATCTTATCCGAGATTCATTTGCATTTGTCTCGCCGAGTCATCCCTGACAAAGAAGTGTTCAGTGTTCTAAGCAGATACGAATGTTTTTTTTTCCCCCACACTCTGGGAAACTGACAGATGTGCACTTGGGACTGGGAGTCACTTGAGAGGAAATTGGGACAGATATAAAGCTTGCAAACAAATATTCAAAAATGTATTCCTGTGTAACAAATAAAGGACTTATTGATTAACCTATTATTTGCGTCATTACCTGATGAATTTTTGCATTTAGCGTTGTCTGGACAGGGTAGACTATGAAACTGTTTTTAATGGGGAAATAACAAGCAAATATAACAAGCAAATACTGTAACAGGTCAAACAAATCCCGTATAACCCCAATTTGTCTTGAGTGATCTAGATGAGGAAGCAAGAATTTATAAACCCTTCTTGATATTAAAATGCATGAGTAAGTTGCAGTACATGCAGTACAATCTATGCAACTTGAGAGAGATAGTGCCCTACAGGCTGTAAAACTTAGGGAAGGTAAGGGTCTCTGTAATTTGATCGTGGTTTATTTAAAGAGACACAAATACCATCTGTTGGCCGAAAGTGACATATTAACCAACAGTACATTGTGATAAACAAAACACACACCGCCCCCAAACTATAATCACAGATTTCTTTTTTGTTTTTCTAAATCACAGCTTTAATTTGTGGTGTCTTTTAAACGCGTCTGTTGTTTCACAGATGAATTGTAGAAATATTGGTTATTAAATACTGGCTGATTAGATAGTACTTTTTTTTTTTTGCCTCGTACTGCGATGCATGATGACGTACGACGCGTGAGAACTAATCGGGCAATGCAAACATTAGCTGGTGTGAGAATAACACTGCGGTGTTAGAAATGAGATTACTCTTTTCACCATGAAGTGGCAAGAGTTCGGCGTGTCATTCGGACTCTTGGATGCAAAACCAACAATAACAACAAGCTTCACTGAGCTGACAAGAGCAGACAGAGGGAGCGCAGAACAAAAGCAACAAAGGCTTGAGGGAAAAAAAATGGCCTCTCAGCATAATATTCAGGCTGCACTTGGCTCAGTTGTGCCGTACAGTTGATCCGAGTGCGCTGGGATATTTTAGCTTGAATCAATAATCTAGTAGATGCTAGTAATAATGGATGACTTCCGGATCGGCCTTTAATTAGAGATTGGAAATATATATATCGCCAATTAAAGTGAGTGCATGCTGATTTAACACTTGCTCTTTAATACTAAATCTTCTTCTCAGGTACATGCGATTTCATGATTCTCCACTTTTCACTTGGTGTCAGTAGTGGGTACACCACACCAGCTTTATTCGCAAAGTGTCGACTCAGCTGCTTGATCTTAGACGATCGTGGCTGCTAGGCAAAGCTCGTGAGTTGCGTCCACAGTATGGAAGCTGCTGAGAGTGCTGTTTGCTCATTTATTCTAATGGCTTGCATTTAGAAGCCTGTGCCCTGATTCATTTATAAGTTATCCAGCTAATTTATTAGTTAAAGCTGACTCATTGAACCCCACTACCATTTCATGGGCCATTTAAGACAGACCGTAAGGCCATTTGAGGTCCCAGTAGGCTGTTAGTTTGTTTGTGTAATTCACACTGAGAAGAATCTGCAATATTTTGTGAGCAAATTTGGGCCTTTACGAGTGAACCACACGTCCTTGAAAAGAGCCTAAATGAAATGGAATAAATGTTTGGAACGTAGTAAATAGTCTTTTTTTTCTTTCCATAATTATACGGACAATTTATTTCCTGCTGTTTCCCGTTTAATAAATAATTAATATGGCTAATGTACCATATTCAGACATCATATTGCTTGTACATATTGCATGAGTTTTCAACGTAAGATAAGTATGTGCATTTTATGGATGCCGTGGGAGAATTGCTACTTTCGGATCTGCAGTTCAAATGTTGTATTTCTGCACCATTCAACCATTTCTGAATAGGTATCATTTTGGTAGATGTGATTGCGTTTTTAAAGCCCATGTTGAGTTAGCTCATGCTGGCCATGTACTATTCATTTAATCATTCATTCATTCATTCATTTATATACAATACCCCTTTATCCTGGTCAGGGACATGGTTTCGCATGGCTGGCACTTTTCTTTGCAAGGCACCAAACACACACATACACACACCATTCAAAGAGTAGACAAACCAACTACTAACATTTCAAGGAGGTGAAAGACAAATAGACAACAAATAGCGCACAAACAGGAAGAGCATGCACAACTCCATGTGGAAAGTAACCGAGATCAAACCAGAGATCAACCAGGGAGCTGTCATACTGCTGTGCTACTCTGCTGTGTCTATTTATGTAGAGTGACCCAAAAATGTTAAAGGTAGATACTCATTACCACACACACACACACACACACACACACACACACACACACACACACACATACACACACACATTGTTATTTATGAATTTAGGGGAGGCTTTAAAAAACATGCACACATACTGGCAATAATTGCTTCTTTAAACAAAACAAAATTGCATCTTAAGTCGAAAGACTTTTATTGCCATAGACTATATTGCTATATATAGGTGACGCGGTACAAAGTGAAATGAGAAAACGTTTCTCCAGAACCTTGGTGGTACATAAAGCAACATATTCACATCATACAACACACAAACACAGGACTAGACTAAGGTGTCCTAGCCACATAAAGTGCATTGTGTGCAACCTAGTTCAAACAGCGCAAAAACAAAGCAGTGTATAGAATAGACAACATGAGACAAGGTTAAGTGCACACACACAAAATTACATTAACTCTACTGTATGTCTAAAAAAACGAGTTTACAATACTAGAGTAGTAAACTGCCTCCGAAGGCAAGATTATTAAGAGGTACTTGAAGTCAATGCTGAATATGAGCTCAGTGACACACTTACTGTACTGTGAGCCAAATTAAGGACACACCTTCAGTGGTTTGCAGTCTTTAATGGACAAATATATGTTACCTTTAATACGCACAACTACCTCAACCCATAAAATTAAGATTAAGAAAATATTAAAAATTTTTATGTATTAATTGTAATTTCATTTGACCGATCATTCATTCATCATTCATTCATCTTCTACCGCTTTATCCGATCTTCCCTCGCATCATGGGGAGTCTGTGTCTATCTCAGGCGTCTATGGGCATTAAGGCAGGATACACCCTGGATGGAATGCCAACCCATCGCAGGGCACACACACACACATACACACACATTCATACACTAGGGACAATTTTTCCAAGGTGCCAATCAACCTACAGTGCATATTTTTGGACCGGGAGGAAACCGGAGAACCCGGAGAAAAAACCCCTGAGGCACGGGGAGAACATGCAAACTCCACACACACATGGCCGAGACAAGAATCGAACCCGGACTGTGGTGGTGTGAGGCGAACGTGCTAACCACTAAGCCACCGTGACCCCTTTGAATGATCATGTGTAGCGTAAATAAATAAAAGCAATGTACAATGTAATGTGTTCAAATGCAAAAAAATATATATTGGAGCTGAAAAGTCTCACCTTCCATGTTTGCATTCTTCTTACCCTTTGCATTTCCTGTCCTTTTAATCTCATCCCAATGACATTATTTTAAATAAGTATCTGAAAGAGCTCCTCAAAGATGAACAATTACAAACAGAAGACAGGCTGCAACTATGAACATAATACCTATTAACACAAACAAACACTGTGTTATTTCGTACGGTTGAATGATTCTGCTAGCTGACCCGGTGTGAATGGTTTTGCTCCAGAGCTTCATAGCGGCGAAATGGTCACAAAATGACATCCCTTTTTAAACCGTCGTCATTATTCTGGATGGCAGAATATAGAAGTGTGAATAGGAGCATGAAACAATTATTTCAAAACATTAAAACACAAAATGAAAAAGAACCTGTTTGATTGAACATTAAATTGATTTAACATTTTGCCCGGGTGCATCAGCTGCCCCACCTTATCATTGCTCCTGGGGCATGCTGTCATACACTGACAAGCCACACTTCATTCCAGTAATATATTTTGCCCAGCGCCGGCACTTCAAATGATTGTTTTATTTACCTTGCTATTAACCCACTCTTAGAACATTAAGGAATAATGGACGGCCTATTGCTGAATGAAGTATTTTGAATGCCGGCCAAATCTCTGCTGCATAAAGAACCTGCCAGCCTTTTGTATGTAGAAAAGTGCTCAGGCTGTCGCTGTGCTCAGTGATTCTTAAGCTCAGAAATGCTTGCAGATGGTCACTCAGCAAGTCTTCTGGCATTGACAACGAATTATTTAATCTTTAATAGTGCATATGTCGGGAGGAAATGATCAGAACACTGTTCATTTCAATTTAACAGTTTGAACCCCGATATACTTATTACCAGTGTTGGGGAGTAACTAGTTACATGTAATGGCGTTACGTAATTGAATTACAAAATAAAAGTAATTCGTTACAGTTATTGAGAAAAAACGTGTAATTAAATTACAGTTACTTTTGAAAATGTTAAAGATTACAAATCCCATATAACCCCACTAAACAACCCCCCCCCCCCCCCCCCACCCCCCCCTCAAAATTTGATTCTGATAAGCACACAATTTTTTGACTCAGGATGTTATTTTCATCAAGTGCCACCTAGTGGACGAATAAAAGTAATCAAAAAGTAATCAATTGTATTCAATAACTTTACTTTGATAAAGTAATTAAAAGTTACACTAATTATTACATTTGTAATCTGTAATCAATTACATTTCCAAAGTAACCTTCCCAACACTGCTAATTACATGTTACTCTACGAGTACTGGTTTATTCTGTTTATTTAGTCCCTAACATTTTATGCATAACAGACAAGTTCCATGCAAGACAATTTTCCCACAAAGCAGAGAAAGGGACTTGATCCCATGCATAACTAAATACAATCATGTGCACATCATATAAGTATATGATTTATATGATGATTCAATTAATACATGTATAATAAAAAATCTAACTTAACTTACCATAATGCAGGGTGGAAACCTGATTTATCGATTCATCGGGAAACTGGAACAGATTTGTGAAATTGGCATAGAGAGAAGTGTTCATTTTTAACAATAAAACACAGAAGTGGCAAAAGCACACACACCTTTCACTTAATACAGATACAGTACAGCAGGCGTCACCAACCTTTTTGAATCTGAGAGCTACTTCATGGACACTGAATCATACAAAGGACTTTCAGCTTGACATTCTTCTCCGAAGTAACAAATTTGGAAGGTTACTTTGGAATTACTTTCAATTGGCCAGCATGAGCTTTTCAGTTACTTTATAAAAGTAAAGTAACTGATTACATTTGATTATTTTGTGATTACTTACTACATTTGTCCACTAGGTGGCACTTTTAAGTTAACATTCTAAGGAGAATAAAAAAAAAAAAAATCGATATTGAAAAGCATCAGAATCCAATTGTTGTTTGTTGATGGGCGTAGTTTTTTCCAGTGGTGGGGGTTTTGTGATACATGCTTGTTACGCTTCACTATAGTTTTTACGTCATGTTACTCCCTGTGCATTCTCCGAGACTGAGCGCACAACTGCCACCCACTGTAGTGAATGTGTAATTATACTTATATAATAGAATATATATATATATATATATATATATATATATATATATATATATATATATATATATATATATATATAATATATATATTCTATTACGCCAACCCCTCAGAACTACTCCTGTGGTCACCCTGTTGACCCCTGCAGTACAGATACTCATGTTTTAAGAATAGCCTTTATATTGCCACATATATATTACAGCACAGTGAATTGTTTCTTGCAATATCCAAGCTGGAGTTTGGAAGCCAGGGTCAGAGTGCAGGATCAGCGATTATACAGCACCACTGGAGGGTTAAAGGTCTTGCTCAAGGACCCAAGAGTGGAAGCTTGGCGATACCAGGTTCTCGAACCCTCATCCTTACGATCAGTAGCCCAGCATCTTAACCACACTTACTCAACTTAAAGATGTTTGGGCTCTGACATGTTCTTAAGTAAAAAGTAGTTGTTACAACAACCTGTTATTAATGTCACATCATAGCACCTCACGTCTTATTAATATATTACGAAACAAATTTTTCGACCTAATGTCTGTATCCAGTCTGAACATCCACAAAATAGAACACGAGCAGAGAAAAGATGAGTAGACGATCAGGAATGTCTCTAAAAGTACTATATTTGTGTATAAAACATGTACTGAGTGAAAGTAAAGGTTGTCTTGAAAATAAATAGTGAAGTACTGATACCAGAAAAAGTACAGGAATACTAAAAAACATAGCAAGTAAAAAGGACATGAAATAAACATGAAATAAACCTAATGGCTGCCCGCCCCTGAATTAGTGTCCTTTGCATTGTGTTGCCCACCATATTTCTTTTTTCATACTCTGTCATTGTAGCATTCGAATCTCTGCAAGAGGTTTTCTCAGACACTCCCAATTATTACATAATCAGGGTTGACTGTGGGAGACGTAGTATCCTTTATCGGGCTGGGTTTTATAGAATTATCTCCACTGATGTCTCTATTTTCCACGGCATTTCTCCACTAAACGCCCAATTTTCCACTTCATCTCCTCGACAATAAGGAGTCGATCGACCTTGTTTTCCCAAAGCTCTTGAAAACAACTAAATAAATGAACTGCTCGGATTAAGCAGTTGTGTATGAGGTGAAATCTTAGTCTTCATTCCATGAATTGTTTACTTGGTCAGTTTGGCACACCCAAAGGAATCTGACCCCTTACACAGGAGCCTGGTTTGTCAGACAATCCTATATTCTACACTGGATGCAGCGATAATGTGGCGGAAGTTGTCTACACGCGTATAAAGTTGCATATGCTCAGAGGACGCGAGTTCCCCCATCCCCCTTTCACACAGATGTGCATTACATGTGATCTATTGTTAGAAAAGCATGCTTAAGAGCGAGTAGGAGACGTTCAGCAGCTACAGATAATCTCTAAAAGGTGTTTCACCCGTAGTCTGAGTCTACACTAATAGTAAAAACAAACAAACTTTGGTTTGTAAAATTGTGCAACTTTATAAAACACATCGCTAAAATAAAAGCAGCCGTCCAGCTCGACACAATGCGACAGATAAATGGTATTGATTAGGGATCTTTTTCTGGAGGCCTCTTGTACATTTATAGTGTCGCTATCAATACAGGGATACCTCAAATAGGGTCTCGAGTGAGTAGTGCAAATGGAATGGGTACTGGGAGTGTGCTATTAGGAGATAGTGAGAGTGAGGAAAGGAGAAATAGAAATCAAATGGAGAAATAGAATTGCTGAAAAGGTGTGGAGAAGGATATAATAGAGGGTTTTTTTTCAATCAGCAGCATGGTATATATGCTGTAATAATGCCTTTGAAAAATAGGGATAATATGATACAATGTGCGGGGCATGGTGGCTTAGTGGTTAGCATGTTCGCCTCGCACCGTCAGGGTCCGGGTTTAATTCCCGTCTTGGCCATGTGTGTGTGTGTGTGTGTGTGTGTGTGTGTGGAGTTGTATGTTCTCCCAGTGCCTCAGAGGGTTTTTCTCAGGGATCAGGTTTCCCCCCCGGTCCAAAAACATGCATGGTAGGTAGGATTGGCATCTTGGAAAATTGTCCCTAGTGTATGAGTGTGTGTTTGTGTGTGAGTGTGTGTGTGTGCCCTACGATGGGTTGGCATTCCATCCAGGGTGTATCCTGCCTTTAAGCCCATAGACGCCTGAGATAGGCACAGACTCCCCGTGACCGTGGGAAGATCGGATAAAGCTGCAGAAGATGAATGAATGAATGAATGAAAGATACAATGTGGTGGAAAAGACGTGTTTGTGTGTGTATTCAAATTCCACTTGATCTTATACCAATCCTAAAGGATTTCAGCACATAACCCAGAACTCAAACATTTTGAACCTGTTTAACAGAAACATTATATTTTTTTTCCTGCAGAAAATTGCTTAGGTGTGTCACCACAGTGCAGCATGAGGAATAATAATACTGCACTTCCCTGAGAGAAACGTGGGAGATGAGGTGCTTTGAAGTCAGCCTTGATGGCTATTTTCTAAGCAGGATTATATAGCTGAGAAATAAATAAATAATCACCAATAATAATTGTGCTTCACTTTAATCTTGAATATAACAGAGTCCTATTTACTTTCCACACAACAGAATATGTAATTCAATATAACCTAAAAATCAAACCATCCAATGTCTTTTTTTTTTATTAACCCAGGAAACTAAGGGTTTATTGTGTGGATATAAATATGTACTTACCCTTCATTTGAACCTTCACATGCTATGCTTGAAAACATTAAGATTATGCATAAAAATGATTATACGGGAAATGAAAAGTGCCGGAAGGGTTGTGGATGAGCGGATGGAGTCCTCGTGTGTTACAGGGATCAAAACCCAATTTTCCAAAATGAAACCATCTCGCCAGAACCAATTTCTGACATAATTAAAGGCTGTTTTCTTCGACGGCAGTGAGAAATTGAATTTAAGCCCAGGATACCTGCCTAAAACAAACACTTACACTTACACTTTGCACTCGGACTAAAACCGATACATACTTGCTTTAGCATAATGAAAGATTCCCAAACACAAACACATTCTTTAATGACCTTTGCTGCTTGCATTCTGTTCAGTCATGAAAAACAGTTTCGTTTTGTTTTTTTCTCCTCCCCTGCAGGTAGCATCACTTAGTGCGCACGAATGTGCCGAGAATAATGATGACACCATATTCATTTATGAGCATATGTATCCAGAGACACACCTCAGCGCACGAGGTGCAATTGTGAAAATTGCTTCAGGAAATGGTATGCGTAGGTAACAGTGGAGCGAATGTCACTCTGAAACCGTCGCAAGCTCAGAGGAAACCAGCTGCAAATTTGCATTGCTGCATCAGTTAACTTTAAGCAGGAAAAGCAGTCATTTCCCACGAATAACATTAACCAACCAGTGAGCGAAATGACAACAGGAGGAAAAGGAAAGAACGCATGATTCTCTATTCAGACATGAGGATGAGCATGAAATCATCCATTAGATGAAGGGTAAAAAGCTGGGATTACTAGGTGTGTTCACGAAAGTGGCACATTTTGAAAATGTGGTTCACGGAGTGTCATGTTCTGTTTACCGGGATGCATTTTGGGCCTGTTTTGAATGCGTGTGTCAAAGCTTTTAGCTATGCAAATTATGCAGCGCCAAAAAAATGTGCATATCTGAAGGTCTGCGATTTGAATGTAAATGAAACTAAAATGAAACTAAAATGATAGAAATAGAGATTAGACTGTATAATGCTGCTATTATATATAGGATGGCAACATTTCGCAATCCTTATAAATAGACGACAAGTACACATTGATGTTCTTTAAAAAGACAACAACGCAACTGTTTATGACCTGCTGTGCTTTTTTTGATTTATATCTCCTGTCTACACCTAAAAATAAATTACTTACAGCGTGTTAAAAAATGCCAAAAATGCCAACTAACTAAATGTGAAATAAATGTCGCTTTGTAAGATCTAATAAATTCTATTAATTAGCCCTGCAAATTACGACCCAGCAAATGTGTGACATGGAAATGCAGTGGCTAATGGGAAACACAGTCTTGTGTCACCTGACACATGTCTTTTTAATATACATGGAATAAATAATGGTTGATGTAAACAGTTATTCATTGTTTGACTTGAAATATAAATAAAGGAAGCGCTTATGTAATAGGCATGTCTGTTATAGGAATAAGGATTACTTCTTTGCTATTATTTGTGTGTGTGTTGTGTGTGTTGAGGGTTTAAAATGCATTCCCTGATTTGCTTTTGAGGTTAGCTCCAGCCCGTCTCGCTGCAAAAAACATTTTATTACGCAACAGTTCTATTCTTGAAAAATCAATCCAGCAACATTTCACCTTGATTTGATTTTTAAATGCAGGTCTGTGGAGAGGTCATAACCAGACCTGCATGTTTCCTCTACAAATCTTTCATTTTGACCTGGCCAATCAAATCTAGTTTTCATAAAGACGCTGAAATCACATGCAAATAGCTGGAAGCAGCCCACATAGGCCTTTTATACGGAGAGTGACAAAATGAAGATAGTTGCCTGGGGAAATGTTTTGCATGAGCTTCGAAATTTTACACTGGACACGACGTAATACAGGAAACGACCGCGCCCGCAGTGCCTCATTCAGCACAGAATACCTCTGGGGGAATCGCATGTGTCAGTTAATTCAAAGTGTCAGCATTGAATTAAACCATGCCATTTCCAGTTGTAAGCAGTCTGAGTAGTGACTTAGGGGCCCCCTGAGCCACCAGAGGGCCCTGTAAGAATACAGGATTTGGTAAAAGCTCAGAGTCCATTTAAATTGAAACACCTGTAACACGGTGGTGCAGTGCATTAAATCATGCAGATACAGTTCAAGAGCTTTATCTGGGATTTCTATGTCTCGAGAATTCCCCAAACAATGGTGAGCAAAACAAAAAACACTCTTCTGTAGGCATGAGAATGCCTTGTTAATGATAAACATCAGAGGAAAATGGTCAGAATATTTTGAGGAGACGAAACTAAAAAAAAAAAACTCTTTACAAACATAAATCTACTATGGGCACAGGCTAATAAAAGTGTTAAAGATTAAATTATGGTGACATAATGAAATTCATTAAATTTGATTAAATTATGGTGATTCTTCCATTATGGCATTTAGATATCTATCTAAAGAACAGAATCTGGTCTCCAGTGTGGCCGTTGAATCTCAGATTCAGATTCCTTACAAATGTATGTGTAATTTTTTATACATACAAATGGAACACAAAGCGGCTTTGTCTGCGTCCGTTTCAGATCTGCCTCAGGTTTGCCGCGGTGTCCAATCTGACCTGGTTTCTTCCTCGCCACGGCATTAAAACGTAATGCTCATATAATGACCTGAGGCGTGTTTATAGGTCCTTAGGGTGATATTCTTGTTATCGAGTCTGGTGGATAGTGTGCATGGGTAGTTTTGCCAGAATTATAAGCCTGTAATATAAGCCTGCAGAGCTGTGACATGACATGTGCATATTCGAGCAACCTCATCTGACTAAGAACAAGTCGTTATATAATGGCAACATATAACCAACTAATGCTGATGGTCTTGGTAATGATCACTGTTAATGGTTCGAAAGCACATATCCTTTAATTAAAGACAGGCTAAATTCTTAATGACTTGATGGATTAAATTACTACTACTGCAAGCTTCCGTCTTTGCGAAGCTTGCAGTTGGAGCTGCAGCGGAAATTGTGCTGAGCACAGTTGGCAATAGAACAACTAGCACTTAAAGAGTTTGGCAAGCACATAGAGAATATCGAGCTTAAGCCCCCATTTTTTAATTTATTTTTTTTAGCCATGTCTCTTTATCAATGCTGTGGCATTATAGAAACGTTGAAAGATTAGGTTGTTGTTCTTACGGCCTATATCAGGACCAATCAAAAAGCTAAATTAGGTCATTTGTTTGGGCAAGAAGCGAAAGACTACTTGCGACAGAATCGAACGGGTCGTGTCTCCGCTCTTGGGAAGGCTGGAAACATCTGCTGACTGATGTAGTATATTCAGAGTAGTGACAGAGTAGTTGCTCAGCTGCGAGGCAATTAATCTTTAGGCTATTTAAATAGTCCATGGGCATGGGGGTCCCACCCTGATTAAAGCTTGCAGCTTCACATGTCCACACGCCCAATAAACGCACCACCCATGTTTATGATATGACAGGCAGGGAAGGTCCAGATTCTACAAGCTTCATTGAGTCTCACTTTCAGGGACAGGTTGCTGATAAAAGATACATCGATGGTTTCTTGTCAGGTTGTAACAAATCTTGTCAAAGCTGGAAGGTTTATATTAAGACATTAAGGTTGCAGGGCCGAGCGTAGCAGAAAGATGGATTCAGTCAACCCATAGTGGGATATTTTCACCTCTTTTCGAAACTTTTCTAAAGCTTTTTAGCGTTTCAAAACATTCACCCTTCACTCGGTCACCCTATCCAGAGTCATAAACTGGCAGAGAGTAAATATAATATCTGATTCACAGATCCTTTTTTCCTGTGCTTAGAAATGTCCTACTGTGGGAACCTTTTTTTATCAGATTAAGAGATATCTGACTCACACTGCAGCCATCATTCAAAAAAGATCAAGCTAAGCTTGTCAGATTCATACAGCCTCGAGGCAACCCGTGAGGACTCGCTCTCTCTTCATGTAGCCCTTTCTCCGCCTTTCATTTTCAGAATAAGGGAGTTTATAAGGGAGTTTTTCCTTGCCACAGTCGCCCCAGGCTTCTTCATCAGGGACAAATACACATATCATCAATATAAATATTTATTGTTCTGAAATGATCCTATTGTGTAAAGCTGGTTTTGGACAATGCACATTGTGAAAAGCACTATATGACTAAAATTGATTTGAATTGAATAAATGCCAGTTTGCCTCATAGAACAAGTTGGTACTAATTGATCACCGGCGACAAAGAAATGCATCATTGATTTTATACTTAGCACATAATAGAACCGCACTATATCCAAAGCATTTCTGACAACTGGTTACGATTTGTAATCATTTGATCCATATTAAATTAGGATCAGAACATTCAGAAACAAGTGCCAGTCTGTCCATGAATCACTTTGAGAAGTGTGTAGCATTACAACCAACTGAACCATTTTTTTTTATAAAGAAAAAAAGTGCCCCAGAAAAATACATATAAATCTGTTTACTATTCACACCACAACAGCTGTCACCCAAGGCTAGAAGGAGGATTTAGGAGGATGTGCATGCATGGGTTGGGGGTGGGGTTGTTGGGGGGGTGTTGTGGGGGTTAGTTCTTCCAAGGGTGCCAACAATGTGTGAACAGCTGTGTTTAGCTGTATGTGTTATGATGTTGAGTTCTCATATCATGCAAATGTGGGGAAACATGTGTTATATGTGATATATTGTTAACATCTAACCACGGGGCTTAATTTGCCTAAATGCAAGTGGTCAGGAAGTTTCAGCAGTGGCAAATCGATTTTTTTTCCTGGGACATTACTATCACACTTTCGAAAACCCCCATAAAACATTAAGGAATTTTAACTTGCGGTATACCAGAGCTCATCTCCATTAGCTGATTGCATGGGAAGTAGGTGAAGAAGTAAGGTTTTACCCCAGTTTAATCCAGGGCCATCTCTCATGGCAATAATGTTACTATTTATTATGTGTAGAGTATTTGTATACTTATAATATAATACTCACTGATGTTGAAACTAAATTTTCTCGCTATTTTAATGGCAGTCTTTGAAATACATTTTTTTTGTTTTTTGCTGATTAGAACGTCCTTAAGCCTTGTGAAAATCTCGTTTTTCTGCATTATGGGACTGAAGGGATTATATTACCAGAGAGCTCATCTAATAATGCATTATAATGCCCCTTTTAATCCATCCATTATAAAATGTAAAGTAATCGTCTACATTTTAATGTATAGATTAAGCAGGAGAGAAAATGATCATTTTAATTGGCAAAACAATGCTATATTTACTATCTCCATCTCTATCTCTCTCTCCTTTCTTCTCTCTATGTGGTGCTATTTGTATAGAACAATCCATGCGATAATTTCCCCCCTCCTTGTCACCATTCATCATCAGGTTTCATATCCTGTTTAGTACTCTTCTAACAGAGAACAGGGTTTATTTCATCATTGATTTTCTTCCACTGCAGAGATTTAGAAATGCTTTCTCTACAGTGTATTGAGTTCCCAGACTTACAACAAAAACCTTTATGGGATCTGGGCAGCTTGAAAGATGGATTACGTTGCCAAATCAAATCCTACATCCATGTTTTTTTTTTTTTTTTGGTTTCTTTTTTTTAAGATGATCTACGTTCAGTTGGTCTCATCATAACATACTATATATTCCCCTTGTCCTATAATGAATATTAATGCAGTATGTCTTGACCTATCAAATTTCAGACAAATATCAGAATTATCCCTGAGTAATGAAATGCCACTCTACTTAAATGTCATGTGGAATGGCACATGCTTGATGAGTGAGCAATATTTCCTTAATTAATGCGCTTAAAATATTTTGCATGCTGTGTGAGTTTGCCCTACGCTTTGTGTTTGGTGATGCAAGGTGACGCAATGCCACTTGCATAAAAAGAATTATTTATTCTTTGTGTCTTTTTTCCCTTGAGTGAACACATGTATTGTTTGAATTGAGCATGATGGTGATTTAGAGAGAGAGAGAGAGAGAGAGAGAGAGAGAGAGAGAGTTGAGAGAGAGAGAGAGAGAGAGAGAGAGAGAGAGAAAAGGTTGACAGGTTGAAGGGAAAACTCACTCGTGGTTGCTTTTGTTTACGTGTCAACGGCACGGTAGAATATTTTTCCATCTCAATGTACCTAAGGTGATTTTCAGGACAAGGAGAGACTGAATGTGTGTTAGATGCATAACATAGCATTGCCTACTAGTATTACTTTCAGAAAGCTCTAACACAGCAGGCCTGGCTGTGTCTCTAAGAATTTCTCACCTTGTCAGTCAACATGGAAACTCAAACACAGTACGAGAGCTTTCCAGGAATTTCTCACCTGCCAGACTTCTATTCCATAGAAGTCTTCCATTCTCTATTTTCTTTTCTCACAAACTTAAACACACATTCAAAACTGCATTAGCAACAGAACACATTTCATTCCGGCCTAGTCAAGGTCTATGACTGAGCTACGTAATCGACAATGAATTCAAATGTGTGAAGTGCTGGATATGAGTGAAAAACTGTAAACGCTGCTACTGTGAATACAACCTATTTCCCATGGGAGTCTTACGGACGCTTTGGATAATGATTTCTTCCTCTTTTTTTCCTCTTCGCATTGGTTCACATATTTCATGATTGTCATGTAACTCACTGAGGACAACAATCCCAAAAAAAAAGTGCAGTAATCAATCAGAGCAACGTAATGGTGAGAAATATTAAGATTTTATGCCTTTTTTACGCAAGTTTTATGAAAGGAGTCCTTTAAATAGCAATCAATCAGGCTGATTTATTCAATGCACCTTTTGTACACGGTTCTGGATAAGGGCTTCTGCTAAATGAGGTAAATGTAGATGCAATCAGTAAGTAGGAGCGTGAAGGCAGGAAAGTGGGTGTGTTTGGATTGAAGCCGGTGACAGCAGTATTTTGGGGCAGTATTTTGGATGTCTCCAACCAGCAGATACTGTAGTGAGGAATGTCAGTTTATCATGGGCGGAGTTTCGCAAACTGTCTCTGGTGAGTTAAACATATCGGTAATAATGCATTATAGCACTATTATAATGTAGTGAATTTTCAGTCATTCCTCTATAGGGTTGGGAATCAAAAACCGATTCCAGTTCTAGAATCTGATACTTAAGATCAGATACTTGTCATAAAATTTAAAAAATCTATTCCTTATCAATTGATGGAGGCATTTTTTTTCCAGGTAGCAATCTGCCATGACCTGATCAGAAGATCCGGGTTTGAGCCTCGGTATTGCCAAGCTGCCGCCCTTGGGTCCTTGAGCAAGACCCTTAATGCTCTGTGCTCCAGGGGTGCCGTATCATGGCTGACCCTGCGCTCTGACTCCAGCTACCAACAAAAAGATGGGATATGCAAAGAAAGAATTTCACTGTCTATATGTGTCAAATAAAGGCTATTCTTCAAAGTGTAATTATTGTAATAAACAAACATGTTGCAAGCAGGACATGCCAACATGACTGTCGAAACTTGGTGTCGATAACAATGGGAATCGATAAGCGGAATCAGAATCGGAATCTCTCAGGGCGTCTGGGCAAAATGTCACAATTTCAATACAATTCCACTCTAATGTCCAATGCAGTGGATCGTGCTTATACACATACACACTCTTTTACCTATGTTAACATGTTTAATCAATACATTGATTATTGATTTTTGCAGTGGGAGTAAACCAGAGAGATCCATGCAGACATAAAAAGAACAAACGCTGGAGCTGTGGGGTGGGAAAGCTACCAGCTGTGCCGCTAAACCACCTTGGAATAGCAGTTTTGGCACTTTATAATTCCATACTCCCTTCCCTAGGTATGTAATATATATTATTTTTACAGAAATCCCAGGAAACTAATTAAAATTAACATAGCAGATGAGCAGGTGTTCACATCCTGACTTAATTGGAACTCTTTTTATATATAAAAATCTTCAGCCAAATGATGGAAACTAAATCTATCTAACTGTGCTCACATACTGTTGTTCATGTATTAATCTCCCTGCCAAATATTCGATTATGTCTATTTTTTGGCATGTCATGCACATATAAAATGTTAACATTTGACTATTAATATTATTGTATAAATAAAGGAAAAGGATTCACACAAATATGCTATTTATCAATATATGGGATTATAGGTTTTTATTATCGTCATTATTATTATAAATCAATTTAATTAATTGATTTATTTAGATTTTCCTTATCGGTTCACTGACTCATACTTACTTTGACTGTCTGCCTTATAACTCCCTTAGGGATGCGGTGGATCTGGACCTTTTCCCAGAAGCACATTGGCAGGAAGCGGGAATTCATCCTGCTAGGTGGGATGCCAATTTTTCACAGGGTATTTTATTTACTCCATAATCACATGCATTCTGTCTATATGCTCTTTTTGAGAATATCGAAAAATATTTGACTTATTTTATTTTATGAGTGCACTGTATATGATCATACCTGCATGATTATGTCTGCTTTCTTCTTTCTTCTTTTTTTTTGTCCTCATTCCACCCCACTAGTGTTGTGAGTCAGGATAAAAGATCTCACATGCTGCTTTTGCTCACAGCTCACCTCTCATTCCGTCGGTCATCCAGCCATCGGTGCTCTAAATCCCAAGGATCTGCCTGACTCACACTCTTCACTGGAGGGTGAGATTGAACAGATGGTGTAATCGTGCTGGAGAGAATGTCTGCTGCTGTACTGTATTTTAGAACATCAGAGAGTACTCTGATAACACATGAGAGCAAATCATGTCCTGTTCATGCTTCACACTCTAGATCAATAGATAGATAGATAGATAGATAGATAGATAGATAGATAGATAGATAGATAGATAGATAGATAGATAGATAGATAGATAGATAGATAGATAGATAGATAGATAGATAGATAGATAGATAGATAGATAGATAGATAGATAGATAGATAGATAGATAGATAGATAGATAGATAGACAGATAGATAGTAATATATAGAGAAATAGTAATATGTAGCATTCGTACAGCATTTGTAGTCTAAGTAAATGTACATGTACAGCTTGTAGAATAAATTTGCAATTGTATGTACAGTATGTACAAATAATGAATTCATTCATTCATCTTCTACCGCTTTATCCGATCTTCCCTCGGGTTGCGGGGAGCCTGTTTCGGTCTTGGAGCAGCAAGGCAGGATACACCCTGTATGGGGTGGAAACCCCTTCGCAGGGCAAACACACTCACAATTATATATATATATCACATATATATATATATATATATATATATATATATATATATATATATATATATATAATACTATATATATTGTAACACAAGCAGATAAGAAAAAATGTCCAAAGTACTATAAGAAGAGTAGGATGTAGCAGCATATATACAGATACACATATAAATAAAATAGTGCAAATGTTTTAAGGCACATCGTTTAAGAAGTATAAAAGCTGACAGATGACATTAAGGCCACATCCCCATTAATCTGGATAAATTCAAAATCTGATTCCTTTCCCTACACTTTGGCACCCTTTACGCACAATAAAAAAGTGGTTTTGTCTAATGAAAAACAAAGCTTTTCGAAAGCATTCTTTCCAAACGGGTGTTCTTGAAAATGCCTTTGCATTGTTGTGAAAAAAAGCGCACGTTTATTTCTATTTTTAGTAAGTTTGGGTTCTTTTCACTTTGGGTTCTTTTCAGGTAAGTTTGGGTTCTTTTCACCAAGATAGGCCTGTCTCAGAACCATTGTTGTTATTGTATAAGCTATTTCCTGTGTTTTTCAGGACGATTTTTTACACTGTATGTAGTCAATAAGAGTGACTTTAAATGAATGATTTGGTTTTGGAGCGACCCCTTGTAAATAGAGCACAGTTCAAGCATGTACTCAACGCTTGCTTTTGTTAGGCACAATTGTTTATCACGTGTTTTGAGGGGGGGGGGGATACATATTTAACAACATTAAAGGAATGTGGTTAAAAAGTCACTATATATTCATCTTGTTTTGAAGACTTCCAGAGAATCCTTTCAACCAGAAATGTAATTATAATAATACTTGTGTGACAAATGGAGCAATTTTATTGGAAAAAAAAAGATGTAATCACTTGCCACTTCATCGATCGTCACTGTTTACTCTGGTGCTTCGAGAGCACATATGATAATAACCGGACTATATATCAAGAGCACAATGGCATTGAATCAGGGGACGGCACCAGATGTCAAATGAACCAGGCAGACCTAACCATCTTCCCCCCAGTGAGCATCTCCTGCCTGCAATCCATCAGAATCAGTGCTCAAACACAGACTGTTAGAAACACCTCTCAAAAGGCTGGTAAACTGTGTATTACAAAGTGATCAGCCCCTGGGATAGTGTGTTCGAATATACTGTCAGTGTAGCCTGCTCAGTGCTGTGTGAGTATCCATTAAAAATGTTCCTGCACTCGGGTCCTCGGGAGGATAGGAGATTTCTTTTTTCTTGTGTAAGATCGACTACTTTCCCTCTAGTACACGTATCTTCTTCTATAGTGGGAATTTAGTTTTTTTTTTTTTTTCCAAGTGCCCCACATACAAAAAAGTGTTGTATTGTAGTGTAGTGCAAGTAATTCCCTGTCGATTCAGTGACATTCAGTGTCAGGTTGCATCTCCTGGCAGTACAATCAATAACTGGCACACGCACTCTTCATTATCTTGTATTTTATTCCGGAATCGGTTAGGGGAGGAGGTGTGATATTGTAAGGTTTTTCAAGGTTGTACTATTTTATTTTAAGCCCCTACACCGGACTAAGGGTCTGCCCTTTCCTATCATTCTTAATCAATCTGAGACGTGAGATACAAAAACAAAAAAAAAGCTTGTTTCTATAATAAGGTTGTTTTGGTGCCTAGACTGGATTGGGTTTCATGTCTTATTCCTGCCAAAGTGACAAGGATCAAAGTGCCAGCTTCAAAATATCACAAAGTCCCCTTAGTGAAAAGATAACGGTCCAACAGAGGGTCATTTTCCAAGTAGATAAGCGATAAGAATAAGGTGACAACTCACCAATGTAGCAGACACGTGCCTTGAGAGCTGCTTGGTGAGGTATGTGACCTCTACCTGAACGTCCTAATGGGGCTAAAGGTGTTTTTTTTTTCTTAGTTTGATACGAATTTGATTACAGTCGAATTTGATCATCATGACCTAATAATTCATTAATGAAATAATAAGTGCGAATGGAAACATGTAAAGGAAAATAAAAATAATTAAATAAATTAGAAAACACAAAATTAACATAAAAAAATACAAGAGAGTGAAGAACCGAAGTCAGGGTTTGAGTCTTGCTTGTTCAAGTAACTCCCATAATGGAGCCCATGTCCTCCAGAATAAATTGGATTTGTTTGCTAAATCAGGTGTGAGTTTTTCCAAAGGGAGATATATTGTGCTATATTGTGCTAAACACAGCTTTAGAGCTGGTACCTGAGATGATGACCGTAAGATGTGTGAGTAAGTGTAAGTGTGGTAAGTGTACCATAAGATTGATGTCTTTTTCAAAGCGAAGAGATTTTGACCGACTTGTATAAACTCTGAACTGAAGCCTGCGCTGATGAAATATGACGTGTTAGGTAAGCAGCGCGTTGTCTGCTGTGTATGTGTCGTGATTACAGAAATAGAAAAGAAGAGGCTACCGTATTTTATATATTTATGGCAGTGATAGTCATTTCGCGGCCTCGATGTCATATTCATCTACCTATCTCTTCAACAGATGCCTTTTGTGTAGCAACATGATCTCATTCCCAACTGTCCCTAAGACATTCCCATTAACCCTAACCCTGCATGTTGAAAAATGATGACAAAGGGTTACCCAGTGCGGCAAGAGATCCATATATAGGGGGCATTAAATAAAGTACGACTTTCCAGTGTAATAGACAATATTTAATATCAGTAGAAATACTAAACCAAATTATATATATATATATATATATATATATATATATATATATATATATATATATATATTTTATTTTTTTTTTTTTTTTTTTTTACTTAATGTTGATGACGCCTCCACATGGCCTTCGGAGACTGGGGACACTTCTGCAATTCCATGGATACACTCCACACTAAACAAATTCACAGATCACAAACAAAAACAAAACACCCAAATGAGGATGGGTTTCTCTGTTGAGTCTGGTTCCTCTCAAGGTTTCTTCCTGTTACCTTTTCAGGGATTTTTTCCTTGCCACCGTCGCTTCGGGCTTGCACGACAAGAAGCAATCAGGGACAACACTGATTTTCATTCACACTATAATTAAGTATATTATGTATAGCTGTAAAAAAAAGTGCTCTACAAATAAAATTGAATTGAATTATATTGATGATAAATGTCAAAGATACATATTAATTTAAATGTACCTTTAATAGCTCTCCAAAAGGTAAATATACAATTAAGCTTTTCCTATGGCGTGGAAACAGATCTACAGGTGTTATACCTGCTTTAATTATCTTTAATTATACTAGCTTGATCGTTATATCTGATTTTAGATGAATGGTGGATGGATGGATGGATGGATGGATGGATGGATGGAATGGATGGATGGATGGATGGATAAATGGATAAATTGGTGGTTGGATTGAAAGATACACTGATTGACTGATAACAATGGAGAATTGGAAGGATTGATCGGTAGGAGTCATTTCAGAGCAGCAATTCTCATCTATAAGATAACACCAGTGATACTGTTTTGTGGCTATTTCTGCATGGTATGTCCACTAATGAGTGTCAGCATTTTGTTCTTAAAGATAATCAATAACCATGTCAATGAGAGTCTTTTAAATTTTGAACGGGAGCAGGTAGAAACGTAGATGGGTAACTAAGGACTTTGTCTAACTGTATCGTATCCTTAACCAAGCGAATGCCATTAATTCAAAGAAGACTGCAGATATTAGAAACATAAGTGTTTTGAATTGCCCTATTTACCATTCTATTTAAGTTCTGTGGTTTTCATTCTTCACTGAATCACATGTCTGTGTCTATGTATGCTCGCATGCGTGGTTCAGATGAGATTGCCATTTGTCTGCTGAATAGCTTTTGGTTTCTTATTGTAGGTTTTCTCGCCCTGCCTTTTGGCAGGCATTATCCTAGCCCTTTATTGTCCCAGGCTCCTTTGTTCTTTCATTCACTCATGTTTGTTTCTTTTAGTTATTAATTTAAAAAAAGGTGTGATGATATATATGCCCTGCGATGGGTATATTCCATCCAGGGTGTATCCTGTGTTAATGCCCATAGATTGCCTGAGATAGGCACAGGCTCCCGTGACCCGAGGGAAAATCGGATATAGTGCTAGAAGTTTTTTTTTTTGAATGAATAACATGACATGACGTAATTATTTCAGGAGGAAGAAAATGTCAAGCTGGTATTAAATATTTTGAATAGGTGCAATAGTCTAATTCATTCATTCATTCATCTTCTACCGCTTTATCCGATCTTCCCTCAGGTCACGGGGAGTCTGTGCCTATCTCAGGCTATCTATGGGCATCTATGCAGGATCATGGAATGCCAACCCATCGCACCCTGGCACACACACACATCACACACACACATACATACTCGCAGGGTCACACACACACAATTTTCCAAGGTGCCAAATCAACCTACCGTGCATGTTTTTGGACTGGGGGAAACCGGAGAACCCAGAGAAAAACCCCCTAAGGTATGGGGAGAGCATAAAAACTCCACACACACACATGGCCGAGACAGGAATCGAACCCGGATCCTGGAGGTGTGAGGCAATAGTCTAATTGCTCTTGGAAATGAACATTTATTGTACCTTTGAATATTATTATAAAATGCTAAAAACTCTGGTGCTTAAATGTTGTGCTTGGTCATTTTCTGTGCTATAAGGTAAATGAAGCACTTTGGGTCAAATGTGTAAATAGTTATATGTTTATAGAATAAACATTACATTACAGCACAGTGAATCTTCTTCCTTTGCATCCCAGCTTGTTTGGAAGAGCAAGGTCAGCCATGATACAGTGCATCCTGGAGGGTTAAGGTATTGCTCAAGGACCCAAGGTTGGCAGCTTGGCGATACCAGGGATCAAACCCCCGACCTTCTGATCAGAAACCCTGGGCCTTAGTGACTGTGATATCCACGTTCCCTATAGGAGAGGGATGTTATATAAAGGTTATGTAAAATATTTTATGAATATACAGATTACTTTTCAGACTCATTTAACCTTTTATTTGTTCTCATATGTTTATCCAAAAAAACCACAAGAGTCATGTGCAATCAGTGTTAAATACTATGCCACCTCTCAAAATCGTGTTTAACCTTGGTTGGGTTTATTTATTTGCCTGATAGCAACGGCAAAGCCAAACTAATGAAAAAACAAGCAAACAACAGGGGAGTGATAAAATACAGCAGAGATGCTCAGTGATGTTAACAGATGTTCACCGGTTTCCGATAAGCTCTGGTATCCTTGTGTCCTCACATAATCTCTTTCCAGGAACTGAGAAGTGTTTTATCAGTGTACATATTTGATACTAGTAGACCATTCTTCACTGGTGATTCAAGGCTATAATAATCATGCAAATAAATACTTTCAAATTTAGTGAGATACAAAATTGATCCAGACACCAATTCAAGCCATGGCTATGAGCCAACTAAACAGATGTGCCTTCTGCTGAACATGCAGTGAGCCTCAGGCCTGTTAAAACTAGGAAAGAAGGCAGCGATGTGAGCCGACGATTTGGTACATCAGACAGAGATAAGTGGGAAAAAAAAAGATCTGAAGCATCCTTATATAGAAGGAATGGAAGTCTCACATAGTCTCAGTGCTGACTCTTACACTGATTACGGCTATCTCACTCTTGTCCTGATGACTGATGGAATTTTCGCTTCACAAAGAATCTTATTGTCCCTGCTGTGAAGTGTTCTCCTACACACACACATATTACACACACACCACACACACACACACACACACATATAGCATATAGTTATATATATACTATATATATATATATATATATATATATATATATATATATATATATATATATATACATATATATATATATATATATATATATATATATATTTACATTTACATTTACAGCATTTGGCATCTACGATCTTCCGATCTTCTGGTCCATAGGCCAATAACCACTGAGCTACCACCCTACTGTATATATATATATATATATATATATATATATATATATATATATATATAGCTTATATATAGCAATACTAACCTCTGTATTTTCTGTATTTTCAGATTTCACTTCATCTTTTACTAAGATTATAAAATGGCTGCACAACGGAAATAAAAATATTTATTGAGATGTCTGGATATAGTCTGTCGTGATCAGTCTTGGGAAGGTTACTTTGGAAATGTAATAGATTACAGATTACAAACGACCCTATTCAAAATGTACTTTTTCAATTACTTTAGAAAAGTAAAGTGACTGATTACATTTATTTATTTTTGGATTACTTTCATTTGTCCACTAGGGGGCACTTTAAGTTAACATTTGAAGAAAAAAGTTTCAAACCCTCAAAAAAAAAAACGGTCATATTTTTCTAAATGAACCTGCAGCAGATCGTCCTCATTCGAATCAAAATCATGTTTCAAGTTGAAAATGCTGTATTCTAAAGCACTGATTTTTACATGAAATTAATCAGATGTCATTTTTAATCATTAACATTTTCACAAGTAACTGTAATTTGATTACACATTCTTTTTTCTCAGTAACTGTAATGAATTACTGTTACATTTATTTTATAATCACTCTCAAAGGTAAATAAAAAGTGTCTCGGACACCTCTTGTTTAAGGTGAATATGATCTGAGACTGGGTTACAGGGATCCTCATGTTCTCTGCTTGTCTGTGTGGCTTCCTTGTCAGGTAACTTGGCATACTTTCACCGATATTACATTTGTTTCAAGGTGTGATTGTGCGTGTGTGTGTGTGTGTGTGCTGCCCTGCCACGGCCTGGTGTTTCATCTGGGGTGTAATCTTTCTTGGCCAGTATATTCTGTGCAAACTTCTTCGGCTTTTCTAATATACAGACATAAAGGAGATAGAGTATATCGACCTGAAGCGGTGAAGGCCATATTGCTAATAAAACGTGAAGATGTCTGCAATCAGAGTATTTTTTATACATTTTACAATGAGCTCCAGCAGGTGCCGTTTGGATTTCACATCTTACTCTATAATAACTAACCCCCCCCCCTCTATATCCCATTTCTAATTTTTCTTTAGTTCCTTTTCCACGGATGAATACAACTATGAGTTGACTATCTGCTAAAACGAGAAAACCTGAGGTGCTAATTCCAGCTCGATGAGCCACTCAGGATAGCATGCTGAGCATCATAAAATGGTAATGAGCATGCAGTCTTGTCCGCTTATAGGGAAATGTGTGTGTGTGTGTGTGTGTGTGTGTGTGTGTTAAGGTGTGACGCTGGCTAGTGCTCCGAAGGTGTCAGAAAACACTGAGGGACAAAAAAAAAAACATTCTCCATCAACACACTACCACCTAATGAAAGCACCTACAAAACTTTAGCATTTAATTTCAGAAAACCACTCATTTTTCCTGACAATGATTTGTGATTTTAAGTAGATTTTCCTAAACAACTATAAAAATATTTCCATTGATGTCTGAAATAATTCCAGACTTTGTTTTACTTCAGAATGGAACAAATGATTTGATCTGCTGACTTTGGTGTGTTCACTATTTGTGGAAGCTATGATGATTAAAGTGGTTTCACCTGCGACGCACAGGAGGGGAGTTGGATATTAATAGCTCACCGACACACAACAATGACAGAGACCGATTGGTTTGTGTCTAAGAAGCCGCTGTTCACAGGAGATGCACAAGGACATTTTTAAGAACCTGTACAATACTGCAAATCCTCCGAATGGAGTCTTCAATAAAACATGAACGGCAGAGGGAATGAACAGCAGTAAGTGGGCATATGTATACCTGCATACAAAACAAGGTTAGCTAAGCTCTCTGGAGGTAGCGCGGATATTTTTTCCTCATTCGTCGCTATTTTAGGGATATGTGTTGGTCTAGAGAATGTTGCTGTCCGAGCGCTTTTTCGTTACCATGTTATCGCTTGAGAGCTAGGCCTTCTTGCCATTAATGGAGCGGAATGGCAGCCTTATATGCCAGATTATATTTGCAGAAGCCGTGTTACTCATATTGACCTGTGTTACAGAGGTGAAGCTTGATTGACCTCATTAGTGAACCTGAAAGCTTTTACTTAGCAGCTGTGGACCATGTACTCCATGCGCTCTGAAGCTGAAGAGATCTCGGCAATATTTGTTAATCTAATTTTTTTCCATTATTATACTAGACATTAATATTTCAGCAACATGGGCTCCAATCCCCATATAATACACTGCAATATAGGTAGACCAGGTGGGCTATAAAGGTGTCACTTGCTGAATTATTATCTTAGTTGGCCATGAATTTTCTGCTGACTCTGGCTCTGTGGTACCGTAACGTTTATTGCGACATAAATTTGAACCTGGTCACTGCGGCGGCAGAACCTGCAGGAAATTAGCTCGACTTATCTCAAATGAGCATTAGCACGCACTAAGAACCTCATTATTAATAGCTTCAAGAAGATCGAGCGTGTGTGTAAAGTAAACTGATTTAACTGAACCAAAATGCTTCCCTCGTGTCCATACGGATCGATGGTTCTCGTTCATTGAACCCAAATGTACATCCATTTTTAACATGGTCCAACCAACCAGATTGGATTTATCAAGCCATTCGTGTAAGCAAAGGCCAAGGTCTCAGTGACTTTCATACCAGTCAGGCGTTTCAGAAATTTCACTCTCAAATATGTCTAGTATTTACACAGAATGGTGCAAAAACATTTCTGCAGCCAGGAATGTGAGAGGTCAGAGAAGAACGACAAGCCCGGTTTGATCTGACAGCGAGGTTACAGGGCACTTCTGGCTGCCTCAACAATCACATTTCTGGACCCAGTAGTGTAACATCTGGATGTGGAACAACAGGAGACTTGCCATATCTGCAGAAGGGATGTGATGCGTCATGCCATCATGGACCAGGATCTCAAACAATAGTGCTGAATCCATGCACCTGAGGTTACATGCCACCCTCGTCCCTCACGTGTTCCTAATAAAGTGGCCAAGAATAAAGCATAAAAGATATTTTATAATAAAAAAAAACATAGAAGGCCATTTTCTGCTATCAGGAACCAGACAAATATATTAAGATCCATTTATGCTTAGAGTAAAAAAAAAATAGAAAGGGTGATTATTTCCTCTTGTTAGAAACAGCAGATGCTCTGTATCTCTGCAATCACACAGCAGATGGCTGTCATGGCAGTGTAGATGATAAGCACAATCACATGAGGTGTGAATAAATATAAAAGACAGAGAGAAAGGACTTTATGAATGCTAAAATGACCAAAAGCACTCTGATGTATCACATGAAACCGAAAGGTGATTTTGAGATCAGCCAGGTAATTAAAAAACACACACACACAAAAGCATATATATATATATATATATATATATATATATATATATATATATATATATATATATATATATATATATATATATATATCTCGCACCTCCTCTCATGTACAGTTATTAACACACCATTATAAGAACAAGTGGTTTGTTTTTATGCATCATTGTGAAATGTATGCTTTATGCTGAGCTTTCTCTGACTAGGCTGACCATTTTTTGTTTGATTATTAAAAAAAAAAAAATCCTAGGAGACAATCTGGAATCCTGTAAAGAGATTTTAACATTCGGTATTAACATTAAAAGTGCATTAAGTCTAAATCAATAGAAATGTGCCTTTGATTAAGTAATCTAATACTTAAAGATTAACTCTGTGCGCATGTGAACGCATGCAGAATGCCTGGATTTGCTGTGGGCTCTGCCTCATGGGTCATGGGCGCCCTCTGATGATGGTCACAGGAGGAATAATAATAATAATAATAATAATAATAATAATAATAATAATAATAGATCAGATTCCCACACAGCCATGAACTAATCTAATTGCACACCCCGTTAGAAGTGGTGAGTTTCATGTTCTGAAGAGAAGCAAAGCTGCATCCACTTGAAATGGTTTCTTCATCGAAGAGTACAGAAGAGAAGCTACTACTTACTGCTTAATTATTTTAAATAAATAATAAATCTATAATTAAAATAATTTATTTTTATTGCATCATATAAATGTATCCAAACTATTTTCAATTGCTTCATTAATGCAAATCTTAGATAAATAACTGTATATGAAGTACTGAATATATATCTGATCCATAAGTATTCGGGCAGTGATGCAATTTTCATAATTTAGCCGTTGATGGAAACAAATATGAATTTAATTCCAAATCAATATTATATTTTTGTTTGTTGAATTGTTTGTCAATTAAAGATTACATTTTAAGATTAAATTACACAGATTTTTAAATACTGTCTGTTCATTATTCCATCAGAGGCTAAATTATGAAAAGTATCACTGTAATACTTATAGACATGCCTGTATCTCCTATACTGTCTTTGTTGAATATATTTTGGTTTCTCCTGAGTTGTCTTTTGTCATTGTTGTGATAGATGTCTTTTGTTTTTAGTGTGGGACATATTGAATGTAGACCTACAGTGTACTATACTGTACAGATGTTTTAATCAGATATCATGCTTTTAAGCAGGTTCTCTTATCAGACAACCTCTCACATGATACTAACTGTGAAGTACATTTTTCTGAATCTCTCCCAATGTCCACTGGGAAATTTCAGAAGGGTACGATCTTATGTTTAATCAATTACACTAATTTATTTAGACTAGGAGAGAGCAGAATCTATAATAGGTAGGAATGCAGCTCATGACATACACTATCTCTTTATGCTATCTTTTTTTTAGGTACAGGCTCAATTTTTCTCAATAAAGTATTTATATAATATGTTTGTCTTGGCATATTGTAGTTGCCAGTCGATTTTATACACCATACTAAAGAAGGCAAGAAAAAAGACTCTCCAACCTTCAGTACATTTATCCTTGCATTGCTCATATAGATGACAAACATATACTGTTCATATATATTTCACTGTCAGGATGCAGTAATTGACAATGGCCCAAGCGACTTTCCAGAGAGCAGTGAGTCATTTCCCGGGAAGAGGAGAATAAAGGACCCTGAGTTTTCTTCACATCTTTTGAAAAATGTTACCTTGGGCTCTGTCAGTGACAAATTACATTTGTGGGAATAATTATTCTCGGTCTTTGGGAGCAGAGCGTCATCATCTGCCATGTTTGGAATTGGTTTCCTATTTTATTTTAGTCTGGTTAAAAGAGTTTTTTTTAATCATCTTTTATCTGATCAGGGTTATTTAAAAAGAGCTCAAGTTGTAATGGCTAGATGAACGTCAGAGAGGGTCAGAGCATCTCCAGAGCTGGGGTGTTCAGCTGATGTATTGGGTAGTGTTTACAAAAATATTCCACAGAGGAACAAGTACAAAGCTGACATATTGTTATCATGTAATGATGGCTTTGATAAAAAAGAACATACTGTGGCATATGGCTGATCCCTGTCCACCATCGAATATAATAGAACCTATAATGATCAAATGAGCATCAGAACTGTTGCCTGTACGGTGCATTTGTTGCTTATTTAGAGATTAGCACCCAGATGTACTATGGTGTCCTTTTTTCCCACAAAGGGTTGGTGTGGGTTTTCCTCCTAACCAAGCCACACCAAATTCCACCTTTATTTTCCCTGGACTATCATGTGTGGCTGTTATTTGTTTGGAATAAATCCTTGCACCCACACTGGCCTTTTGTGGATAAAAGGCCTGCACTATCAGGAATGTCCAGAATCAGAATCAGTTTTATTGGCCAAGTGTGTACACAAGAAATTTGATTTCAGCTGTTCTGTACTTTCAAAATGTACAGAAAATTAGTACACTATTAAGTATTACAAAGAATATACAAGACAACACATTGTACATGATAATACAGACTACACAAGACAACAGAGCAATGCGGGGAGAAAGCAAGGCTTTGTAATGCTTCGGATAAGACATGGTACCAGATACCAGTGCACACCTTCATTGCTCTTGAAAAGTCAATGCCTTGACAGGTCACAAGTGTTTTATATAAACCTCGACACCTGCTCATGAGCCTACGAATTCACAACACATCAAACCTTAAGGCTGATGGAGTACAACAGGAGAAGATCACATCAGCCAAGGACCTGATGAACATTACGCCATCTGTTATAACAGGGTAGGGACTCTAATCGGCCTCATTGTGTCCATATGCCACATGTCCATCTGAAAAGGCTTCAGAACGAGATATAGGCTTGTCGCTGGATTCCAGAGTATGCTTGAAGCAGTTAGTGGGAAGTAAATGTCCTTGTTTGTTTGCTCTTAGATATGACAGGGTGGGGACGCTGAGGTCTAATTGTGTGCAGATGCCACATGTCTGCATGAGCATTTTCAAAACAATTAGTGGTGAGTAAATATTCTTGTTTGTTTGCTGAAAGGACTCTGTGAATTTGTGTCAAATTTTAACAGTTAACAGACCTCTTCCTTTAGGAGTCAATGTATATATATATATATATATATATATATATATATATATATATATATATATATATTATATATAGAGAGAGAGGAGAGAGAGAGAGAGAGAGAGAGAGAGAGAGAGAGAGAGAGAGAGAGTGAGTGCATTAATTCATTAATCACATATATTTGCTGTTCTCGATGTACCGTAAATGAATAGATTTGAATAACTTATTGTAACAGATGTTATAAATATATAAAGTTCATTCCAAAATAGCTCATCAAAACATAATGACTAATTATTATTTAATATTTATTTCACTCCAGAAATTATTCTTTTAATATTAATTTCTTGTTAATTAAATTGAAAGTTATTTTTTTGTATTTGTTTTAATTGTTACAAAAAAAAACATGGTACATGGCTCCTTTAAAGAATTATGTTCCAGTTTTGGTTGCTTTTTTTCACGTAAACTGGTGGTATGTTCAGACTATATGCGGTAATATAGGGAGTAGCTCATACCAGAATATAACTATTAATTCTTAAATGCATCTAGTAATAACGCCTTAACTTTTGACAGTCCTGGTGTGTGTATGTATGTATATATGTATATGTATTATATATATATATATATATATATATATATATATATATATATATATATATATATATATATATATATATATATATATATATATATTCATTCATTCATCTTCTACCGCTATAATCCGATCTTCCCTCGGGTCACGGGGAGCCTGTGCCTATCTCAGGTGTCTATGGGCATTAAGGCAGGATACACCCTAGATGGAATGCCAACCCATCGCAGGGCACACACACTCACACATTCATACACGAGGGACAATTTTCCAAGGTGCCAATCAACCTACCGTGCATGTTTTTGGACCGGGAGGAAACCGGAGAACCCGGAGAAAAAAACCCCTGAGGCACGGGGGGAACATGCAAACTCCACACACACATGGCCGAGACGGGAATCGAACCCGGACCCTGGCGATGTGAGGCGAACGTGCTAACCACTAAGCCACCGTGCCCCTATATATGTATATATGTATATATAGTAAATAATGTAATAATGCTTTAATATAGTCAATAATGTAATCAAAAGCTGTGTTCAAGGGACAAGGGTAAAACCCAGTATTGTATTCTCATGTTTCTGTAATGTAAGTAACTGCATGGACCAGGAAACATCTACATAAATCAAGTGTCTTTGAACACAGTTCTCCTTGTCATCTACAAATGCAGGTTCACACAAGCCATGTGTGAACATGATCCACAAGCACTTCCCTCTTCATAGCTCATTTAAAAAGAAGTGCTGAATTGGGCTGCTTGAAGTCCAGAGCTTTCACAATTTCAAAATATTTATCATGAGACAATAAAGATGACAAAAAAAGTCCCAGGACTGTTTAGCATATATATACTGTATCAGACAACAATGGGATACAATTGCTCTCCCCAAATCTCCAGCAACGGCTTCCTCCATTCCATATAAGGACTGTTGTTAAAAGCAGAAGGGATGATACACAGTGGTAAACAGAGCACATTTTCTAAACATGTAGTAGCCAGCAGTTATGAGGTAAAACTACAAATGGTTAATATTATGGTTGTATCTTAACACGTTTGGATTTTTATATATAGTTTCTGCAACATTACAGTTAGGATACTAATTTATTATTTAGTACTCATTACTTACTTCTTAACTACCATCAGCCTGACACTCACACTTCTGTCCAGTTGATATAGACTTAAAAAAAACATATGTTTGCATTCTGAAAAATAAGCAGATTTTTTTGTAACACGACAGACTAATCAAAATTCTAGCATATTATAAAAACGAACTTTATAGACGAAGACGGTCAGTTGATGAACCTGTTGTATGCGAATGTTACACCAAATTACTTATAGCCTTTGGCCTTTCTCATGCCTTTGTTTTGGATTTTTAAAAGCTATTTAGCACATGTATTCTTCTGCTCTTCTGCTTACATAGTCATGGAAAGCCTTGTTTTTGTCAATGACACGAATGCTAGTAAAGAATGCCATGATGCCGAGAAATAAACTCCACAAAATTAGGGGTTGGAAGTGTAAAACCACAACATGCACTGAAACTGAACATCCAAACAGAGAGGTGAATGATGTTTATCACGGGAGGGAAACAGAAGCTGCTATTCAGCTGCGGAATGTTTACGTCTCCCACACATCTGTAGTCACAATCAGCATGAGAATCTGCCGGTGCTGTTATTTGCTCCTTGTTTATGAAGACTTGTTTATGAAGAAATATAATGTATAAGAGTTTTTATTTAAATTTCACACTTCATAACAGTAGGGAAAAGGTGTCATAGAATACCTTGCCATACTTGCCATACATTTGATCCTGAGCTGGATAAAGTGCATTATTTATCCTAAATAAAGAGAGTGAAATCCACATTATTCAAAAACACTAATTTTTCTGTCAATAATGTGATGATCTGAATTCACAGTTTTTGAAAACCTCCAAAACTCCTGCTAGATATTTCAGTGCCAGACGTTATCTGTTTTATTTATCATTGTAATAGTCTTATTTAATTACTTGTCTTTGCTTCTGATTAAGGGGGCACGGTGGTTTAGTGGTTAGCACGTTCGCCTCACACCACCAGGGTCCGGGTTCGATTTCCGTCTCGGCCATGTGTGTGTGGAGTTTGCATGTTCTCCCCGTGCCTCAGGGGGTTTTTCTCTGGTTTCCTCCGGTTTCCTCCAAAACATGCACGGTAGGTTGATTGGCATCTTGGAAAATTGTCCCTCGTGTGTGAATGTGAGTGTGTGTATGTGTGTGTGTGCCTTGCGATGGGTTGGCATTCCATCCAGGGTGTATCCTGCCTTGATGCCCATAGACTCCTGAGATAGGCACAGACTCCCCGTGACCCGAGGGAAGATCGGATAAAGCGGTAGAAGATGAATGAATGAATGAATGAATGCTTCTGAATACATCACGTTAAAATTAGTATGGCCAAAAAAAAACAACGAAATATTTTTCCAATTATTTGCCACTTGTAGGATTATTCTGAGGTTTCATTGCTTATGTAAAGGTGGTGAAGTAGATATCATTAAAAACCTCATGACTCATCTCAAACACATCTAGCTAAGAAAATATGCTGACCTAAGATGTCCGGATTTGTGCAGGTGGTTTGAATCATTGCAAAGGGAACGCAGAAAAATCAACATGCAGCCCTTTAAGTAGAAATGGGGAATACACACCTGCTGAGGTAATCAAGTGCTCAAAGGAAAACTGTGATTCTGAAGTCAAATGTCTTTTTGGTGCATTTCAATGAAACATTTATGATGAGGAAGGGTTCTGCAAAATTTGCTCACCCACACACGCACACACACACACACACACACACACACACACACACACACACACACACACACACACACAGACACACACACACAATGCTGGTTGCTCACCTCATCGAGTCTAGGCTTGTGTGTGGTCTGACTGAACTAATTTCTGCTCTTGACTCACATCTGTCTGGATGCTACAGGAATTTCCCTCTTTCCCTATTTCCCCTTCCTAAGCAGCGGTTTCCTACACTATGCATTTTGTGCTTATTGTGAAGGGAGATTTGGGAGCTAGATGCTGGGAAAGGTGAGATCATTTGTGGCCAGTGGAATTACAAGCCCTGATCCCCTCCTGATTACATTCTTTGTGATAATACAGAAACAGTTAGCTTACAGCAAAACGTATAGTATTGTATATTTCTGGCCGTATCTTTCCTAAATAATGAAATGTTTAAAACACTTAATAGTTCTTGTGCGTCACGTATCACGCTCTTCCCACAATGATATGAGTCACGTTAACATTTAGCTGATAATTGGTCTCCCCAGAGCGGTAAAAACCAGCAGGAACCAACGTCGTACCCTGTCATCAGTTCGAAAGCTTTAATGCCTGAGGTACAAAACCCACCATCTGCAAGTCCTTTGTAGAAGAATTACGTTTGACGTAGGTGCGATGTGTACCTTGTGCGTTGTAGACTGCGTGCTGTTTCAAAACAGCCTGGATTGCTCCATGGTCCTTTAGTCACACACTAATCTTTCAACATCTTCAGTAAAGTTGTATAATAAACTGATATTTTTTCTTTTCGTGGTCAGGATTGCATTTACCTCATGCAAACACTGACCGAATACTTTCCTAACAGGAAGCTCTTTTTTTTGTTTTGAAAGATTTTTCCACAACATTTATTACATAATAGAAAAAAATAGTAGACTATGGGAATCTGACTTTTGGCGACTGCTAAAGTTAATTTGTATATACACATACAGCGTACGGCTATTCATAAATTTACTTACTTATTTTTAAATACTTACTAAGTTTGTATGTTTTTGTTGATTCCAAAAAGGAAAGATATGTTTAAATATAATATTTGCCTCAGCACTGCAATAGCCAAAAATCTTTATACAGAGCAGGACTCTGATGTGATTTCAGTGCCTGGCTTTGCTCCCATATGAACAATTTTACACAAAACATGCCACATTTCAACAAATTGCCCACACTTTATGTTCCATTAAAGGTTAGGTGAGATGCAAACAAAGAGGATAATGAGGATAATGTGAACAATAACAGCAACCATGAAAGACAATTGTGGCACATTAAGTGCAGCGAAAGGTGGGAATTATATAAATGTGATAGAGATCATATGATATGGTGCCATGAGTTCTTTGTCTGTTTTTTTTTGCCATAATCCTAACCCTTTTTCAAGCATGCTATACATTTATTGTAATTCCATCTTTTTAATATATATTATTTTTAACATAAATCCTCTGTATCATTGATCTACCATGAAGATTTAACATTCTCTGTCATAAATTCCACATTGACCATCTGAATAGAGTGCACTTTGTGTAGTTTGTCAGTAACATATTGTTGTACTGACTCAGGATGGTGCCCGAAGAACTAAAATTACGATCTGTCAAACACAACAATGAGGGGTAACTTGCGTGGGCAGCATGTTAGAACAGCAGTGATTATATCCTGAGTAATCAAAACCAGCAGTTGCAGAAGTCTTTGGCACTGACATGGCATTTGAATGTTTATCAGTGTTTGTTTTATTGTACATTTAATTAAACGTTCTTCCCATAGCAGGATTTCTTCCAAACAAAGGCAGTGGCAAAAATGCACATTCATAAACTACACCGCATGAATTACATTCAGCAGACATTATTTATCCAAAACGTACAATTTTCTCATGTATACAACATGCTCATGTGTCCGGCAGTGGCAGCAGTAAGAACTCGTGATCAGTCGAACATCATAACCTATAAACTAGGACTTTACAGCTTATAGAATACAGCTTATTATACACTAATGGTATAAAAAGGAGGTTGAATTTACTTGATATTCAGATCGCATGTACTTTCCTCAGGTTCCAAGCAAATGCATGTAAAACGAACATCATGTGAAATGGTCAACAGTGTACCCTATTTTTTTTTTTTCTCCAGAAACTTGTTCATGTTGAATTCCAGAAACTGTCTTGTGTGTTTTTCACAGTTGCTTGCCAGCCTGAGTCAGGCTCTTGGTCTCATGCCTTTTCCCAGGAAACTGTTACTTATGTTCCTAATTCACCATTGCTTTTCGAATATGTATAACTTATATATTAAGTCTGGAGTTACTTATGAGAAAATTTGGATACTATTGTATACTATACAGTATTGGCAAAAGTGTGTGGATATCTGCCTGTTAAATATACCTGCTTGTGATACATCCTATTCCACATTCAATCCCCCTATATACTTATAATAACTATATTCTGTAGCTGTGAGTGGGGATTTGTGCTTATTCGGCCAAAAGAATTATAATGAGAGCTCTGTTCAGGAACTGATGTTGCCTGGGGCTGCTGTCAGCACTCAATTCATACTAAAGGTGTTCATGGTGTTGAGGCCAGGGCTCTGTGTCGGTCACTCGTAGTCTCCCAAATAAATCCAGTGCCAGTGAAAAGAAATTGCAAGTCTACAGTATACAACAGCATATTATAGATCAACTTAAGAAGGGTGCATATGGTTAGGTGTCCACAAACCTTTGTTCATAAAATGTAGGTCCTTGCAGAATCATCAGCTGGAAGCTAGAATAGCCATTATTTGTCACATATACATTACAGCATGGTGTAATTCTTTCTTTGCATATCCTAGCTTGTTTGGAAGCTTGCCAATACAGGGACAAGCCATCGCACGGCTTCCCCCGGAGCAAGCCTTGCCCAAGGGCTCAACAGTGACAGCTTGGTGGTGTTGTGGTTAGAACCGCCAACCTTATGATCAGAAACCCAGTGCCCTAACCACTGGACCACCACCACCCTATAAATCCTCTCTCTCTTTATTGTACTCATTATAGGGAGAGAAAACATACACTAAATATAAATAAATTGGCTTATAAATCTAAAAAGTTCTCCAATGGATAGAAGCTATAAATCACAGGAATCATACACTATGTTCTCTTTCAGAGTTTTTTGAAGGAGAGGAAGTGTTGCTATTAACACACACACACACACAAACACACACACACACACAGAAAAAAACAAAAACACATGTGCACACACATACACAAGCAGAACTTCCCACAAGTCAGACCAGATAGTCATCTGTATACGATCAGCACAAGTGCTTTGACTAATTCCTCCCAAGGTCATCAGACAAACTGGTTTATTTTGGTTTGAATGTTATATATGTAAAAGTCATTTTCATTTGTCATATAGGTTGCAAGTGGCATTAAAAGATAAAGTATATATTTTTACAGCATCCTTATCACTTGCCAACATAAGGTCTATAAACACGAAAAGACCTTAATATTTATCCTAGTAGTAAAGCAGAGATCACTGCACAAATCCTTTAATGCTTCAGGAAAAAGAGGAATGTTCTCGGATTTGTTGAGGGAAAACAACCACAAGCTATTTATATAAAGGAGCATAAAAGAGCAGGATAAACGACGAGAAGAATTTAGAAGCCAAAAGCCTATTCTGAATAGATGGGCAGGTGTATGAAAAAAGGAAATCTCTCAGAAATAACTAATTAAGGATTTATTCAAATTAGACATGAGATATACATGGGCTGTTTATGTTAATTCATTCATTCATCTTCTACCGCTATATCGTCGGGTCATGGGGAGTCTGTGTCTATCTCAGGCGTCTATGGGCATTAAGGCAGGATACACCCTGGATGGAATGCCAACCCATCACAGGGCACACACACACTCACACACACACATTCACATTCACACACTAGGGACAATTTTCCAAGGTGCCAATCAACCTACCGTGCATGTTTTTTGGGGAAACCGGAGGGGAAACCGGAGGAACCCAGAGAAAAACGCCCTGAGGCACGGGGAGTACATGCAAACTCCACACACACATGGCCGAGACGGGAATCGAACCCGGACCCTGGTGGTGTGAGGCGAACGTGCTAACCACTAAGCCACCGTGCCCCCTCTTGGTTATGTTAATATTAATTCTAATATTATTCTGTCGTGTTGAAAAAAAAAGAATACAATAGAAATTTATGTAATAATATAATATTTCGTTCTACAAGCTCAGGAATAATTAAGCAAATGTATAAATGTATATAAATGTATTGCCACTTCTTGAACCAATTATCATACATTTTTATATAGTCATTTCAATTCCAGAAGAATTCGTGAATTATTGTATCTAAGCAACAGATTTAAATGTTCAAAGAAAGACTTTGAAAGACCCTGAAAAACAGATAGAGGTACCTGAATGCACATAACAACTTTCTCTTGAGTTATCATACTCAAATATTATGATATTTGAGTATTATATTTTGTATAGAACTGTGCCAGCAGTTCCTAACATACCAGAACATGTTTCATGATCAAAAACCCACAACATTACCACATGACCCCCTAATGAGCTTGACCTAATTATTAAACAATTCCACCGCAATCACATTAGTTCCTCGCATTAGCCCGACCTTCTGTATTATTGATTACCTCATTTCTTGATCGACCCCTCATGTTAATGAGGTTTTTCCCTATAGATCTTTTTGCTTCTCAGGAACATTTTTCATTTAATAACCATAAAACCTGCAAGAACTCCTTGCTAATATGGAGGATTGAACAACTCAAGTTGACTCCAATACTTTATTTGTTCCACAAAATGATTGAATTGCATTCGTTTGCTGTTCTATTGAATTTTCATTACATGAATTCGTCAGTTTGGGTCGCTCCTCTATACAAAATGCTTGACTAATGGAGAGTATTATTTCTTTTCCTTGCCGCCCTGAAAGAGTATTTCTTGAATCTGTGACAGTTTAACCGCCAGTTAAAGGATGTAAGGTGTCTGGTTCAACAATAAAGAGTCAACCCACTGTATTTCAGTGTACAGCCAAACTTCTGTCACACTATTTCAGCACTAAACACAATATTAACGACTGATCATTTTAGGAATTCTGCTGATTATGTTGATTATGAGCTGAGCGACTAAAACAAATATGTACACCCACATCTCCTACAGTGCTTCACAACAAAACAGCAGGTATCTTCTTTAAAACCCTGACGCATCACAGCTAATGAATGGAAAACCGCATTCAGTATGACCCCAGAGGTTGCTGTGAATACCTGCTAATGCCATACAGATCACGCAACACCCAGAGACTCTCAGGCATTCATTAATGTTGTGTCCAGAGGCACGTTTGACTTTTTGTGACTGTCTAAAGCGAAGGCATTTTAATTCACCCAAATTCCATTCCAGTTAATCTCATCTACAATACCATGGTACACAAATGCCCATTCAGAGTGTCCAATGGATCAAAGAAAACACTCTAAAACCACGAAGCAGTTGCATTAAATTCTAAAAGCTGCACAAAAAAAACCTCAAACCTCAGAAGGGAGTTTTTTGTTTATATGCCGTCAAGTTTGATTTGTTAAAAACATGTTGATAGTGTGCAGGGCCAAGTACAACATTGACCATATAATTATTTGAAGTCTTAATGACACTTGGCAAACTTGCTTTTTGTTGGATGCTCTGATGATGCACTTCTTTCTTGCAATACTTCCAAATCTGGACGTGTCAAATAGTTTATTTTGGAGCAAATATGTAACATCAAATATGTGCCATCTCCTTAGATGGAGACATAAAACACTACTTGTACGTCGCTTTGGATGAGGGCGTCTGCTAAATACTGTAAATGTAAATGTATTCTTCAAGGTAGTAAGCTTTTCAGGATAGTTTTCAAAGTTCATGGGTATGGTTATACTCAATCTTTACTTAAATATAATTAGCATGTTTATAACCAATCATAGGCTTTGTGCCAAAAGTCCTTTTCTTTCTTTAATTAGAGATTTTGGAATATTTCTCTTCGGAATATGATATCTGGTTCGGATAAATGGCGAAAAAGGTGAAATTACATGTACAGTAGGTCATTTAAAAATAAAAATGAGCCTAATGACCTGCTCAAAGCACTTTTGTAATGTGCTCTAGACAATGTCATCTTCCAAACGACAAACACTTTTTTATCTGGAATTTTACCCCTTTCAACTTTACGCACAACTGGATTTTTTTTTGCCTTCTGTTGAAAGATAGCGTGTTTAGCTTCCTAGTAGTGGCTACTAAAGAGGTACACCATCACTGTAAAGGCAGTTCTTCAGAACCTTGTGGTCCTATATTCAGCAACTTTCTAGAAAGTGGTCACCAAACAGCCTATTTCTGACAACCACACATATGAGCCACATGCACAAAAAAAAGCTGTAGATGTGCATTTCTGACCACTTGTCATAAGCCAAAGTAAGGGGAAAGCCCTGTCTTCAACCTCGTATGTGGTTTCATTTTGTTTAGGTCAAATAAAATCCCCTAAAACACATTTATCTCATGTTAAACTTCACACGTTTCATATGCACAACTAGCCAGGAGAACAGTGCGAATAATAACTGGTTTTATGTAGTAAAAAGGTTATATATACATATATATATATATATATATATATATATATATATATATATATATATATATATATATATATATATATATATATATAAGTGACTTAACCAGCGGTGGGGCACGGTGTCTTAGTGGTTAGCACGTTCGCCTCACACCGCCAGGGTCCGGGTTTGATTCCCGTCTCGGCCATGTGTGTGTGGAGTTTGCATGTTCTCCCCGTGCCTCAGGGGTTTTCCTCCGGTGTTGGTCCAATGAGGTAACTAAAATTTTAGATGCACCTCACTGATGAGTTTTTAGAACAGGCCTGAGAGCTACTCATGTGGTCCTTGGGGGCGACATGGTGCACCATGTTGGTGACCCCTGGACTAAACAATATCAATCATAAGTATAGATTTAATCAGCCCTTTAATATCATTATGATTTTTTGCTAAGAATCATTTATTATTGCTAAGAAATGCCTTGGAAAATGACTTTTGCATCTGCAGCTGTTTACACAGCCATTAAATTTTTTTTTATACAAACCGATGTGCCAAATATAATATAAAGTCTTATGGGAGTACTTTTCTCCTTGCCTGGTGCTTAAGTGACACCAAGTGAATGTAAGTGGGCCTCTGTGTGTGTTTGTGTGTGTGTGTGTGTGTGTGTGTGTGTGTACACATTCAGAATCTGAGTGGGCTAAATGAGAAGGGCAGGGCATATTCTGCTGTTGCGGTTCTTTTATGGCCTTGCCTCTCGGCCTGGAGTGTTTAAAGTACAATATTTAATGCATGAAATTGTGGAGGTGCAATCCGTATGTTCTTCACTCACTTTCTTGAGGATTAAAACTCTGTATAGATCGTGTATAGATCATGATATAGAAATGTATAGATCAACTCTTGAGTCCAATGAAGAAGTCTTTTGTTGTTGTTGTTGTTGTTATGTAAGTATACAGCAGCAAAACCACACCGTCCATGTCGTGTGTCGTGTGAAATGTGGTTAACCAATACCCTGCCCTAGTCTAGTATTGTGTTAACATAAGCAATGTGTTAACATTGCATGTTAACATAAGGGATGTACACTGCTTCTGCCAAAATGAGCGGGTGAATATTTCAGTTAGCCAACAAAGACTTGCTTACGGCAGAGCCAGGCTTTTTGGATTTGGAGCAGAAAAACAAAACCATGGTGCCATCCGGTGTAGCCTCAAAACAAAGTTCATTAGACATTTGACGCCAGGCTTAAGCAGTGGCAGATGTCTGTGTTTTCCGAGGGATTTGGAAATGCCCAAGTTAAAAATTGAATATAAAAAAGCTACGTTTACTCTATGACTCCATTACCGTAGTAAGACATTATAATATTTCTGATGTAATACGTGAAGGCTTTGTTTATAAACAGGCGAGTTATTATCTGGCCACAATAACAATGCCAAGCAAGTCAGAGTAAACCATGATGTGAGAGTTATGAGTCATAACCCAGTGATTTTATAATCCTTTTCAGTGTCTGGAAGTGGCATATAAAAGGGTGTGCTGCAATCATTATATAAAAGTCTATGTGCTGTTACTTTAAATGGTATGACTTTGAATTTGAATGGAGTTTTGTGCCAAAAGCATTTTATATGGGTATTTCGGCTGAAGAATCCAGTTTCCACTTCAAAGCCATGATAGTTTTTGTACGGCTGAATATAAACGCGCACACACACGCAAACACACGCACACGCTACACACATGTGGTTATAATGCCTTCTTAGATACATAATTATGTTGGCTTGTCTTGTCCTTGCTTTTCTGTTTAACCCAATTATTCTTCATCTGAGACAACACATTTTGAAACACCTACATGTTGTTCCCAAACTCGGCACAGTCTTAGTCTTATTCCTTTCTTTTCTATGAACATTTTTCCAATATATCACCATTTAAAACTTTGGATTATAACTAATATAACTTCTTGTTATAACTCCTTTCAAGCTAACACAGCAGGCTCTTTCAAACTGATCTGAACATTTCTATGTCATCTGATTTTTTCCCCCATATTTCCAAAACCCCTATTCACCTACAGGGACGGAATGCACATAATCGTTATGAAACTCACACACACACACACACACACACACACACACACACACACACACACACACACACACACACACACACACACACACACACACCTGTGTAGACAAAGCCTTAAGGCAGAATCCTTGTTCAGTCACTCATTCAAAGCAAAATTGAGTGCTTCCCAAAATATTGCACTCCCTCAGAAAAACCCACATACTCACTTTACTCTCATACACATTCATTCACAAATTCTCTATATAGTGCTAAAAAGCCAAATTACGCCAGACAAACGTTCAGTTACTAAATGAGTCAACATTACATCCTTAAAAGGCTCTTTTTTGAGCATTCTACGAAAAGGTATAGAATAAATATGAATTTTGGATTGGATCATTTTCAATGTGAGTCTATTAATATCAACATTGAGAGTTATGTCTAGGTATGGAAATCCTGAGAGATGTACACACGAATGCCATTTATCCCAAACCATACCATTAGTTTAATAACTTTTTAAGTTTTGTCATTTGAAACATGAAAATGACCCATTTGACAGTAAGTCAAAATAGATCAACATCTATAGATCACCATGACGATGCTGTTAACACCAAATCACGGCATTCTTTCACATTTTAGACTTGCACATGAGTCTGTTTAGGTAGTTATTATAACATATGATTATATCCTATAGCATGTTATTAAGCAGAAAAGGCACATTTTTGCTGTGAATGAACCCCAAATGAGTCATGGATGCGACACATTTGGAAATGTTTCATGGCATTATTTACATACGACTTCTCTTTAATACAAGCTCTATTCCAAATGAAACCGGAATGGGCGATACTGATGCATGAAGCAAGGCTATTTAGAAAGCTTGAAGTAATCAGAAGATCCGGTTGAAGTGGTTAGATATGTGCACACTGAGGAAAATCTTCTTAGCTAAATGTTTTATTGTGGCAGCAGGATCTTAGTCAACATCCTGTTACTCCCTCCTGTTTTCTGGACACATACATTATTAAAACTTACCTCACCATGAATATAGGTGTCTTTGTTGATTTCAGCCTTTAGCCCAATACTTTTGTGTAAGAAGCAGTAGTATTACTACTACAAATATCATTATTATTATTATTATTATTAGTAGTAGTAGTAGTAGTAGTAGTACTATTAATAACTATTAACTATTAATAATAATAATAATAATAATAATAATAATAATAATAATAATAATAATAATAATAGCATGACATGATACAAGTTTTATATCACTTTGTGAAAACCAAAGGACATGGTAGTTTGGTTTATTGCTTTATTTATTTATTTTTTGATCCGTCATTAGTTGATTTCAGAGAATCCTGCTAAAACGTTTTCTATCCTTCTAACTTTTGTTAGTAACTGTTATTTGTTTTTGTCGAACTTTGTAACAATCTATCAACGCTAATCCATTCATTTATTCACCTTCTCTAACCGCTTTTGCCCTTCAGAGTGACGGTAAATCCACAGAGGGTTCCAGGAACACGGGCTGCCAGTCCATTTTTAGGATGTTAAAAGAAACTAGAGTCAAGACCAAAGTATAGATGGGGTAAAATGCCCATTAACTCAACACGCAAATGAATGAAGGCCTATTAGCCACCACCAGGGGTCTACACTGTCTGAAAAAACAGTACCACAGAGGTACAATTTTGTTCAGAGGGGAATAAAAAATACAGTGGTACCTTTATTGGTACACAATAAGTCCTTAGGGTAAATTTATAGTCCCAAAACAAGTTATAAAGGTACTGGAGAGGGGTACAAAATTGTACCCTTCAGGGTAAAACCCCAGCAATCGCCACTTGTACCTTAAAAGGTATAGTGTTGTACCTTTCTTTCTGAGAGTGTAGACACAGCGTTGGATGAATATGCATGTCAAATAAAGGCAGAAATATACTGTGTAATGTACATTACTTAAAGCCTATTAATAGTCACAGTCTACACTATGGTTAAAAACAAGCAGGCAGTATTTAACATGATAAATGCATAATCACAGAACAACACAGGCACAAGTTTTAGATGTAAACATGGATAAATATACACAGTAACACAGCTATAAATTAAACATTTTATTTGTCACATACATAACTACGCTGTACAGAGTGAACTTAATAGTTTTCGGATTTTGAGAATAAATTATACAAGGATAATTTATACAAAGATACAAGATGGAATTTAAACAAAAATTGCACTAAATATACGTCTATAAATAAAATCTAGTTCAAAGCAGTATTTATATTTCAGACAGGTAGAAACAGTGTGACTTATGTGATTATTTATAGTTTACCTTATACTATCATTTTTCAGTACACATTTTATTCCATATTTTAGGCATGCATATTAATGCACATAAGCTATATTTATAAAACAAACCTGCATATATATGTCAAACATAAATTCTGCAAATATTCTACGAATGGATCATGATGTAATGAGCAGTGGTGATGCAAACCCCTCTGTGGTTAAATGACATCCAATATGATCTGACCGGATGACTGGCAAATCTGATATAATTAAGGTTGAAAGACTTTCAGTAATTCATCAAATTCTACTTGCAGAAAATTTTAGAAGATGAAATATTTCAAGTGAAAATGTTCAAGTGAACATGTTTTATTTGCATTTGAGAAAAATAATATTTATAAAATCCCACTGTATTTGTAAGCACCTAAAGAATCAATCAGGGACAAACTGATTTTCATTCTCACACACTATAATTAAGCACTGTATATTATGTAAAGCTGCGGCACGGTGGCTTAGTGGTTAGCACGTTCGCCTCACACTGCCAGGATCCGGGTTCGATTTCGGCCATGTGTGTGGAGTTTGCATGTTCTCCTCAGGGGTCTCCGTGTTTCTCCGGTTTCCCCCCGGTCCAAAAACATGCATGGTAGGTTTATTGGCACCTTGGAAAATTGTCCCTAGTATGTGAATGTGAGTGTGTGTGTCCTGCGTTGGGTTGGCATTCCATCCAGGGTGTATCCTGCCTTAATGCCCATAGACGCCTGAGATAGGCACAGACTCCCCTTGACCCGAGGGAAGTTCGGATGAAGCGGTAGAAGTTGAATGAATGTAAAGCTGCTTTGCGACAATGACAACTGTACAAATAAAACTGAATTGAATTGAATAAAGAGTGATAAAGGTACTACATCTATTGTTTCATATAAATATTTAGGACTCTTATGTATTTAAGTAAATAAAAAGAGAGTGGAATTAACATGACAATGAAACGAGATGAATAAAACAAAGACCTTGTGGTGACTAAAATCATTACTCGTGACAAAAAATTCTGTATAATCTATGTATTTACTAAATGAATATTTGCACTGGCTAATTCACACACACACACACACACACACACACACACACACACACACACACACACACACACACACACATATATATATATATATATATATATATATATATATATATATACATATACACACACACACACACACTACATTTTATTTTTATGGAATTCCCCTACAAGGAGCAATAGAGAGTAAAAGAAAAAAGGGGGAGAGAGAGAGAGAGAGAGAGAGAGAGAGAGAGAGAAATATGTTGTGATGTGGGTGTTGGGTGGATGAAGTGATCGTCATAAAGAGGATGAGGTTGAGTAATCTCCCGTCTCATCAGGACTATAAATACTGGTGGTAGAACTTTAAGGATAGACAGAGTAAGAGTAAACCAGGAGGAAGGCTGAAGAAGACCCAACATCTACAGAGACTTACAGAGACTTTTCAGACAGCGCTGGGCTATTTTGCATATCAGTAGCTGAAAGCTCTCACCATGAGAAAAAGTTTCTTAGCATTTATGGTTCTTGGGGCCTGCGCTTTAAGTGCGTGGTGTCACCCAGTTAAAACCAAGTATGTGGTCTTCCCCAGCGATGTATTCAAGAACATATCAGACGTAGAGCTGGCTGAGGTGAGTCTTGCTTTTCTTCCTTCTTTCTATACAGATTTGTATAAGTGTCTAAAGAACATTGTTTGGATTTGAGTGACTTGCCTGATTGCCTTATTTTATTCTGTTTGACTCCAGGGCTACCTGAATCGCTTTGGGTATATGGAAATACTGGATAAGAGCCGACTCCAGGGATCAGTGTCTATTTCTAAAGCCCTGAAGAGGCTGCAGAATCAGCTGGGTCTAAAAGAGAGTGGGCAGCTGGATCAAGCCACAGTCGAGGCTATGAAGAAGCCACGCTGCGGTGTTCCAGATGTACGCAACTACCAGACATTTGAAGGAGACCTGAAATGGGATCACAATGACGTTACATACAGGTAACTGTGGAATATGTGAAGTCTAACCAATGCGAGGAACAGCTAACGGATTAGGCGAAAAGCCAGCAATATTGGTTGTAATTTTGAATGTATGTTTTCTGTAGGATTCTGAACTACTCACCGGACTTAGACGCCACTATTATTGACGACGCCTTTGCCCGAGCCTTCAATGTGTGGAGTGAGGTCACACCCCTGACTTTCACACGTCTCTACGACGGCACTGCTGACATCATGATCTCGTTTGGGAAAAAGGGTACGTTTTTATTCACAAGATCAGGCTTTTTTATCAGCTACAGTAAACAAACAAATAAATAAGAAAATCAAATAAAAGCACTACTTTATTAAATTGACTGTCCAGAGTGAAATATTTGAAACAGCATGTTTTTTGGGTTTTTTTTTTTGCAGATCATGGAGATCCCTACCCATTTGATGGGAAAGACGGCCTGCTGGCACACGCTTATCCTCCAGGTGAAGGGATACAGGGAGATGCTCACTTTGATGATGATGAATACTGGACCCTTGGCAATGGACCAGGTGAGAGTCTTTTACTAAAATATTTGCCAGATTATATAGATATATATAAAATATAATATATATATATATATATATATATATATATATATATATATATATATATATATATAGCTATATATATATATATATTGTATTTGTATATGATGATGCTGCAAAAATGCTCACAAATAGAACCGTAGCTCCCTCTAGTGGACCATATATGTGCTAACTGAGTTAAAATCCATGGTGCTATTTTCTGTTAGTTTCATGATTGTGTGTGTGTGTGTGTGTTTGTGTTTTGCCTGTAGCAATCAAGACCTATTATGGCAATGCAGAAGGTGCCATGTGTCGTTTCCCTTTCTGGTTTGAAGGGAAGTCGTATTCCACTTGCACCACTGTAGGTCGTGATGATGGCCTGCCATGGTGTTCAACAACTTCTGACTACGGCAAAGATGGAAAATATGGTTTCTGCCCTAGCGAGCGTAAGTTCTCCATCATCTTCTTCATCGATGCAAGAGCGTCCTTAAAGTGTATGTGAGAGAATAAATAACCCGCGTTTCTCTCTTTCTTCACAGTTCTGTTCACATATGATGGAAACAGTGATGGCGAAGCTTGTGTCTTTCCATTCGTGTTTGAGGGGAAATCGTACAGCAGCTGTACCACTGAAGGACGTGACGATGGATATCGTTGGTGCGCCACAACATCAAGCTTTGACAAGGACAAGAAATATGGCTTCTGTCCTAACCGAGGTAAGTTCACTTGCGATGTTAGGTGTCAGAATTGTTCGATGACATCAGTTACAGCAAATGAAAATGTCTGTGTGCCGACAGATACTGCTGTGATTGGCGGAAACTCTGAGGGGGACCCGTGTCACTTTCCATTCAGCTTCCAGGGCAAAACCTACAGTTCCTGCACAAGTGAAGGCCGCAGTGATGGAAAACTGTGGTGTGCCACAACCAGCAACTACGACAAGGACAATAAATGGGGATTTTGCCCCGATAAGGGTAATTATCATAGTCTGTACCAGTGTACATATCAGTATAGCTCTTAATGACTATGAATATGACTCTTAATGCATACATTCTAGATCAAAGAATTGCTATGAACTCACATTTCTGCTTATTGCAGGTTACAGCCTGTTCCTTGTAGCAGCCCATGAGTTTGGACACGCCCTTGGTCTGGATCATTCCAACATCCAGGATGCTCTGATGTACCCCATGTACAAATACATAGCTGACTTCTCTTTGAACCAGGACGACATTGATGGCATCCAGTATCTCTATGGTATAAATTCATTCATTCATTCATTCATTCATTCAAGTATTTAAGATATTGTGAATAACAAAACTAATAATGTTTTTGCATCTTTCAGGACCCAAAAGAGGCCCAAACCCTACCCCACCCAAACCATCAACCACTACATTGTCCCCAGCAACCAAACCCACTAAACCCACACCAAAGACTACAACATCCCCACCTTTGTATACTCCTGTGGAACCCTCAGTTGATCCTTGCCAGGTGGACAAATTCGATGTTATCACAGAGATCCAGGGGGAGCTTCATTTCTTCAAGGATGGGTAAGAACTGATAACCTGCTTGAAAATGTATGTATCATTTATGGCCATTGATACAAGCAGACTAGATCAGTGCAAATTATTAGTCCTTGTGGTCGGTTGAAGGTGCTTGAAAATAACAGCAGGATGCAAGTAATTATGCAAGACTTGGAAGTTTAGTAATGAAAGATTAAATAAATGAATTAATCTTTTCTCTTGTTAATATTAGGCACTACTGGAAGTCCTCAAATGGTGGCAACAGGGATCGCAAAGGCCCATTCCTGGTCTCGGAAAGATGGCCTAAGCTGCCAGCTAAGCTTGATACTGCTTTTGAGGATCCTCTTACTACAAAGCTTTACTTCTTTGCAGGTAAAACAAACAAAAATGACTCGACCCAATGATTTACAGTTTGGCATTTATCAGACTTGCATCTAAGAACCTCTATTCGTTTCAGGCACTCAGTTTTGGGTGTTCACCGGACAGGAACTAATGGGACCACGAAGAATTGAGAAACTCGGCTTAGCGGATAGTTTGAAGAAGGTCGAAGGAGCAGTGCAGAGGGGAAAAGGCAAAGTGCTGCTTTTTAGCGGGGAGGAATACTGGAGGTGAATATACAGTAAATCTATCTTGTTTTTTTCTACACATTATAAGAGGTAGATCTAATTTCCACTGGCCTTTGTTCGTTTTCTTAGGCTGGATCTGAAGACCCAGCAGATAGATAAAGGATACCCCCGTCACATTGACATGACCTTTGGCGGTGTTCCAATGGATGCTCATGATGTGTTCCTCTACAATGGTAAATCACTTTGCTTGTCAATTAAATAGGGAGTATTTATTAAGTATTTAAACAATGTCAAAACATTTTTTTCCATTCATACTCAAAGTTCATGCTATTTCTTTTTTTCTTTTTTCCCCCATTTTAGGATATTACTACTTCTGTCGAGATGTTTACTACTGGAGAATGACCAGCAGGCGACAGGTTGACAGAGTCGGATACGTGTATGAACTCCTGAATTGTCCCAACTACTGAAACTAATTTCATCAGATTAATGTATTATAAGAAAACACATCAAACTGAAATGTGTTTTTATAATAGAAAGAGATATTGAAAGAATAGAAACTGTGCTGTAATGTTTTTTTTATGTTATTTTAAGAAAGATTTGCCTGGTGCAAATAACAAAGGTAATTAATGATAAGTTACTTATAGTTAAATTTAGTTAAGGTATTTTCAAATATTTTTTTGTCTTCTCTGTTCTGTTTCTTGTTCTTATAGACTAAATTTGCACAATTGAATGTTTTTCACAATTGTTTAATTTATTTATGAAATCAATAGTGTTGTGCCTTATGAGTTATTAAAGACATTTTTATTTGAAGTCTGTTTAAGTCATTTTGTATCATTATTATTATTATTATTATTATTATTATTATTGTTGCTATTGCTATGATCAATTAGTAAAAGTTTTAATAATTAAAACAATTTGTTAATCATCTATCATATTACACACCAATCCCATATTTTGTAAATAATAAATGCAAGAGCAGATATGTGTATCAAAGCACTAGATTTACATTACAAGCTCTAGTGTTATAGAAGTTATATTCATTCGTATAAAAGTATTAATTTGTGGTACATTGAGAATATAAAAATGATCATGAGTTAACTCATGGCAATCATGCAATTAATAAAGATTAATTATAATTGAATCTGTTGACAGCCCTAATACAAACATGTTTATTGACCCTTATTTCTTAAAGTAACAGGGCAGATTTAGCACAAGTGGTAATGAAACACCAGATTACTTCTAGACAGTGTTTATTTTTATTAATTGTCTGAATAAATATTTCCCCTATATTGTACTTAATCTAATATTGGTTCGTACATAAAGCAAAGGGGTCAAGTGTCATTTTGTGTGTCAAATGTACCGTCAGTTATTTTACGTTACATTAACGCAATTGTTTAAAATATTAATTATATGTATATAGACGAGGGACACGGTGGCTTAGTGGTTCTTAGTGTATGAATGTGTGTGTGTGTGTGCTCCTGTACGATGGGTTGGCATTCCATCCAGGGTGTATCCTGCCTTAATGCCCATAGACGCCTGAGATAGGCACAGACTCCCCGTGACCCGAGGGAAGATCGGATATAGCGGTAGAAGATGAATGCATGAATGAATGAATGAATGAGCAAGTTTTAGAAAATGGTGAAGACGATGAATAAACTTTACTAGACTTAACATTCAAAATATAGTTGAATGTACAGTGGCAAGAAAAAGTATGTGAACCTTTTGGAATTTCATGGTTTTCTGAATACATTTGTCATAAAATGTTATCTGATCTTCATCTAATTCATTGGTATTGACAAACACAATGTGGCTAAAAATAATAACACAAAAAATCCGATCTTTTTTGTCTTTATTGAACACAATCATTCAACATTCAAAATGGCAGTGGAAAAAGTAAGTGAAACCTTAGAATGAATAACTGGTTGACCCCCCCTGGCAGCAATAACCTCAACCCAGCACTTCCTGTAGCTGTGGATCAGACCTGCACATCGCTGAGGAGGAATTTTAGCTCATTCTTCCTGGCAGAACTGCTTTAGCTCTGTCATATTCTTTGGACGTCTCATGTGTATGGCCCTCTTCAAGTCAATCCATAACATCTCTATTGGGTTGAGGTCTGGGCTCTGACTTCGGCCACTCCAAAAGGTGGATTTTGTTTTTCTGAAGCCATTCTGTTGTGGACTTGCTCCGGTGTTTTGGGTCGTTGTCCTGTTGCATCACCCACTTTCTACACAGTTTCAGCTGATGTACAGACATTCTCACATTATCCTGAAGAATTGTCTGATATACTTGGGAATTCATCTTCCCCTCAATGATTGCAAGCTGGCCAGGCCCTGATGCAGCAAAGCAGGCCCAAATCATGATGCTTCCTCCACCATACTTTACAGTTGGGATGATCTTTTCATGACGATATGTCGTGCCCTTTCTACGCCAGATGTAGTGCTGTGTGTTTTTTCCAAATAGTTCAATCTTAGTTTCATCAGTCCACAACACATTTTGCCAATACCGCTGTGGAGTGTCAATGTGCTCTTTTGCAAACTTAAGGCGTGCAGCAATGTTCTTTTTAGTAAGCAGCGGCTTCCTTCGCCCGGCGGTTTTTGTTCGCGGTGTCCTGCCGTGGATACCCTGCTTGTTCAGTGTTTTACGTATTGTAGACTCATGAACAGATATGTTAGCAAGTTCCAATGATGCCTTCAAATCTTTGGCTGTCATTCGGGGTTGTTTCTTTACCTCATTGATGAGTGTTCGTTGTGCTCTTGGTGTCATTTTGACGGGGCGCCCACTTCTAGGTAGAGTAGCAACAGTCCCAAATTGTCTCCATTTGTAGATTGTTTGCCGAACTGTAGACTGGTGAATTTCTAAAGTCTTTGAAATAACTTTGTAACCCTCGCCAGCTTCATGTAAATCAACAATTCTTGATCGTAGGTCCTCTGAAAGCTCTTTTTGGCGAAGCATGGCTCACATAATCATGTTCTTCTTGTGCAGAGCAAACTCCAAAGGTTTGAGGGGTTTTTATCAGTCAAAGTAGCTGTAGTCCACACCTCCAAACTTATTATCTTAACAAGACTCCAGGTATGCTAAAACCAATTAGCTCCAATTAGCTTTTTTGAGGTCATTAACTCAAGGTTTCACTTACTTTTTCCACTGCCATTTTGAATGTTGAATGATTGTGTTCAATAAAGACAAGAAAGATTGGATTTTTTTGGTGTTATTATTTTTAGACACATTGTGTTTGTCAATACCAATGAATTAGATGAAGATCAGATAACATTTTATAACAAATTTATTCAGAAAACCATGAAATTCCAAAAAGTCACATACTTTTTCTTGCCACTGTATATGTGTAGTTTTGTTTTTTGATTAATAAAAACACATTAAAGTTTTTGATTCATGAATATACATGATTCATTGATCTAAAAATGTGTTTTGTAAAAAGAGGAAATAAAGAAGGAACCTACAGACTAAAGTGTTGTCATGAGCGGAGTATAATTAGAATCCTGTGGTTTAATGACAAGTTGTTCAGTGCATTTATGATTACGGTTGAATGAATTATGAATCCTTCGGCATGAACTTACACAACTTTTGACATGTTGCAACATTCCAAACAATGTGTGCGTGGGAGATTTTTGGGAAAAAAAATTTTTGTTGCAGTCCGAAAATGAAAGAATTTTTAATTATATTAATAAACGAATATATGAAAAATGTTGACTCACTCAAAGCATTGATCTCACTAAAAATAGGATGCCACTATTCTAACACCTAAGATGGTTTTGTCATCTATTGTATATATGCCATGTATTAGGAATACTGTTTTTCTTTTAGGTTCATTTCAATCCAAAGTTTATTATTCTTGTGTGACACAAAATAAAAAGTTACATTCTTTAACCCACTACATGACCACACATGCAGCTATTGAAAAGGAGCGTCTCAAACTTTTTCGGCAGGAAAAGTGTAGGGTGAATTTGAGGCGCCCAATGGAAAAATCATGACGCAAAACATCGTCAAAGTTACAATTTTATTACAACTTTTAGATTGTAAAGGGGCACGGTGGCTTAGTGGTTAGCGAGTTCGCCTCACACCGGGTTCGATTCCCGGCTCGGCCATGTCTGTGTGGAGTTTGCATGTTCTCCCCGTGCCTCAGGGAGTTTTTCTCCGGGTTCTCCGGTTTCCTCCCCGGTCCAAAAACATGCACGGTAGGTTGCTTGGCACCTTGGACAATTGTCCCTAGTGTATGAATGTGCGTGTGTGTGTGTTCCCTGCAATTGGTTGGCATTCCATCCAGGGTGTATCCTGCCTTAATGCCCATAGACGCCTGAGATAGGCACAGACTCCCCATGACCCGAGGGAAGATCGGATATAGCGGTAGAAGATGAATGAATGAATGAATGAATGAATTTTAGATTGTACCGGCTTTTTTTCATGCAAGGCTGTTCTCTATTAACCTTCTCGGGCGAGACACTGCATCTTCAATTTAAAAACATTAGCATTTTAAAGAGGCACGGGGAGAACATGCAAACTCCACACACACATGGCCGAGACGGGAATCGAACCCAGGCCCTGGCGGTGTGAGGCGAACGTGCTAACCACTAAGCCACCGTGCCCCTTGTATATGTTATTATTACAATTAATTATTATTTCTATTTTTTTAAACACATCATAGATTTAACACATTTACGTAGGCTGACAATCCTCACTTGCAGGTGAAATATATATTTTTTATAATTTCCATAATAATCTAGATACTAGAATTTCAATTCGGCCACCTAGCGCCATCTGGTGGACACCACGGAGAGCCGTGTCACTTTGCTTTCCACTACCTGTGGAAAAGCCGTCATTTCCAGTAATCAGACACCCGAGATTCAATGTAGATGGGAAAAGTGTTATTTTGTTTGTTTGTTTGTTTTTTAGTGGAAAGTATTACGTATAAATACGTATATCTAAAACTTGATCATACTCCCACTCAATTAAAAAATGCTTACATTTTAAATATACTATGAGATATTGAAGTCATTTCTACAGCGTTTTGGCCTTTGTTTATTTTCTTAATCTGGATCTGATGGCCCAGCAGATAGAAGAAGGATACTCTGCCACACTGCCATGCACTTTGCTGGTATTCCAATGGCTGCTTGTGGTATGTTGCTGAATAAGAGTAAGTTACATTTCTAGCCAATCAAATAGTCAGCTTGGATTTGCAACAATAAATAATTAAAAAAAAATAATAACATTGAAATTTTAAATTGTTCAATAAAACATCATACTCGGATTTTATGGAATTAACAAAAAATACCACCATTTGTGTGCTTCATTTCAGGACAATATTATTTATGTAAAAAAAAATATTCTATTGGTGAATGACCAGCAAGCGAAAGGGTAATAAAGTTGGATATGTATTTGAGCATCTACATTGTCCCAATTTCATAGGATTGAAGTATTTCTTTTAAAGCAAATCTTCCTGTAAAATGCAAATATCAGATGTGATTTTTGAAAAAAAAAATGGAAAAAAGGAATATATTTTCAGAATTTAAAAAATGCCCCCTTTTAAACCTGTAGCAAATGCTAAATTAATCATATATTGCTCAAGTTAAAATTTTCTCTTAATTTTTTTCTGTTCTCTGTATTAAAGCCAAGTTTGCACAAGCCTATATTTATTTGAACAAACTGTCAGATTTATTCTAATATTGTTAAATACATTATTAAATAAAAAAGAAATAATTATAATAAAATATCTGATATCTCCATATATAATATAAATATCTCCATTTTTCTTCTCTTTGCCTCCAATGTTAAGACTCTCTGTGTTTGTGTGTGTGTGTGTATATATATATATATATATATATATATATATATATATAGATATATATATATATATATATATATATATATATATATAATCACTATTATTGTTTGCCTTCACTGAAATGTTTTAAAGAATTTAATCGTGTTCCTTTTTTGAATCCCACTTGAATATGAGAACTTTTCGTTAGAATGGGTAAGTTTAACTATTTAGAACAATCAAGTGACTATAAAGCATGATTTTAAAAAGCGGCTCATCTTGCACGTAATATAATTACACACATGCAGAATAAACAATGGAGTTTATGTCAACTTCTGAACTGACACACATTCTTATATATTCAGCTTCTACTGTGACGTCACCGTCATCTATGTGGAACATCTGACGTATGGCGGTACTAATACCAGTTTTTTAATGGAATTTGTAAGGATCTCTCTTATTTATTTAACTATATATTTACTATTTATCGACTATTTACAGATTCTTACAGATAAATTCTGGCCTCATCTGTTTCCCAACCAAAATGTCCGTTATTTCTACATTATTGTACATTTTTAGTAATGAAAACGTTAATGGTTAAACGTGATGTACTTGACCGGGTCTTTATTGTTAAACGTGACACGCAGAGACGATTCTGCTGAATTCCAGTACACTGGTAACAGTGAGGGGAAAGTAAGAAACCATTTTGAAATCTGACAATAAGCAACTTAACGCAATAAAATCTATTTGTTTTTAAGCGCTGCTACACTGCATGTCTGTGCACACTGTCCTGGTGATCTTTTGTTGCGGAAAACACAAGTTGGATTTGAAGTAAGGAGCCGGAGTGAGAGGAGCTGCGGCTCTCGGATAAATAGGATCCGGTCAGATGGAACAGGAAGCGAGGAAATACTGATGGCGCCCGACTAGAAAGCAGTAGCGAGGATCAGGTCCATCGGCGTATTTATTTAAGTGCATCGGCGACTACGAACACGGACAAAAGAGGCCCTTTCGCGGTAAGTGAAGTGTCTGGAGTTCGGGGTTCGTCCCCGTGTTTACGGTTCGTTTTCATTCAGGGGGAGAATTCGGACGTTCTGTGTCGCATGTAGGCCCTCGAGGTCCCTGAGCAGCTCCTCACATTGCCTGAGTGGAAAAGAACGAGGCTCGAAAATGGCGCCGTGCTGCAGGCAGGACGAAGGGCAGCTTTTCCCCCCCATTTAAAACTAGTACGATGTAGCGAGTGGACGCGTTTTGGCCTGCATTGTACTCCCTAACTCGGTTAATAAGTGAATAAAACTATATTTTAAAACTATAATAAGAATCACCCACACCCCCACATGTTTAGGAATGCCAAGTATAGATATGGCCTTCTCGTCCTTGAATATTGAGTCTTTCCCGATATAAAGCTTTCTCTTTCCCTATCGTGCTTTACACTGTGTCTAATCCTGTGAGAAGATGATTTTGTTATTTACATGAACGTGTCTGGGGATAAAATATCTTTGCCCGGGATTAAATGAAAACACAAAACTGAAATAAACACAGTTGTCGCGGTGCCTGGTGTTAGCCCGTTAGCACGATAGTAGCACGAATTCATAATAAACAGAGTTGACTTGTGTCCATTATGTTAAAGTCTGGCTGTCGTGCGAATCGAAATGGGTTTATTTTGATCCACTCAGTGCTATTAGTTTTAGTAGTTTTAACATTTGGTAACTCTGCGAGAGTCTGAGACCATATATATATGAAGGAGGAAATGTGGACCGTTTTCCCCGAGAAAGTCCCCATAAGCAGCCCATCTCTCACTTTTCATTTGATCAAATTAAGGTTTCTTCATGGTCCCCTTTCTCCCCCCTGAGCGTTATCTGCGTCTTGAAGTTGTTTAGAAATAATAAATATCTCAAATAGACATTACTATAGTTCTTAAATCAAAGAGCTGGATATTATTGGGATTTTGCATTTTTAAAAAGTCCCATTACATCAAGTTAACCAATATATTTCTTCTGTGAAAAATGTTTTCGCTGTGCTGTTTTCTGTGGTTTGCTTCAACTGCATGAAAACACGCAGATTTGCATTTACTGTGAACTGTTCCTCAATGTGAATAGATGTCTACACGCTGCCTTTCGGCTGGCGTCAGCTTGCCAATCCAGGGAGTCCTTCTGCCTTGTGTATAGTGTTTCTGGAATACTTCACTAAAATATGAATATTAATTTCAATGTCATTGAATCTCCACATCCAATCTCAACGACTGAGGATAACCTAAACTATATCTTTATTGTCCGTTCTATGTGGCAGTGTTTGAGGGAGCTATGTAATCAAAGCAATGCTCACAACACCTACACAGTTTGGCACATGAAGGTGCTTAACTGCAATCGTACCGTCATGTATAATGTCTGTTATGTGTGTAATCGCAGAGTCAGACACTGTTAAACCACATACACTCTTTTCCAGAGCTGAGATGGATTCGGAGGACATGGAGGTGGAGAGCAGCAGCGACGTGGGACCTTCAGGGATGGAGGAGCCATCCGAGAGCGGCATGGCAATGGAGTCATCAGAAGCCATGTCTGCGGACAGTAGCGACACAGCCACACTGCCAGCCCTTGCACCTGAGTCTGACTGTCATGTTGGACAGAGCTCAGAGGGCCTTGTGGTAGGAGGAGTAGTAAGCTAATTAGACAGTTTATGGTGTTTAGGACATTTGGTTATTTACATAACTATTTTTTGTGATTCTCACCAACTTGTTGTGATAGGTGTTTATCCCAGAGACAAGCTCCAGTACAGATGTACGTGGTGTCCATCTCCCGGACTCCTCCTCTGTTGCACAGTCCACCAGTGTGTCCAGCGTGTCCACAGTCACCCAGTCAGTGTTGGTGTCCGAGTCACCACAGGTCCTTGTGCACTCCAGTGCGGTATCTGAAGGAGGGATGATGGTGTCGGACTCAACAGCTTCCTACGTCTTCAGACCTAGGCTCTGCCATTGACAAAATAATCGAGTCCACTATTGGGCCGGATATAATGAATGGTGGGAAAACACTTGTCTGTCGTAATTCTCCCTTTAAAAGAGAAGCACATATGTGATTTTGTTTTTCTGTTCTAAAGGATGTATTGCAGTAACAAGTGCAGAGGACGACAGTGCAGAGACCACTCAGTATCTTATATTACAAGGACCTGATGATGGTGAGCAAATAAAAAAAATAGTATAAGGCTGTATTTACCATTCAGTATTTTTGTCCTTAACCCCCAAAAACTCTCTTTAGGAGCTCCCATGGTAGCACAGATGTCTTCTTCTGCACTATGCAGCCGCCTTGCTATTGACACCTTATCAGATGGACCAACTTCCACCTGCTTAGATCAAGCCGACTTATCAGAGAGTCTGCAGCCTGATCAGCCTGGTCACTCTGACTACATCGAACATGAGGATGGCAGCAGCAGCAGCAGCAGCATCAGTCGGCCTGATCCGGATCAGACGGGTGATCCAGGTCAGTCCCAGTTTGACGACTACGGTGTGGACGAGTCCGAGGACGCGCTAAGAGGCTACGTTGCAGAGTGCAGCAATGCAGTCGAATGTAGCGACAGCAGCAGTGTGGACGACGGCACGGTGCGCCACTCTTTGGCTGACACGGCCGGCTCTCATATCAAAGATCAGCTGGAATGTAGTGACAGCCAAGCTGGACCGTACATCAGCAGCAGTGGTACTTACGCAACCCTTCCGGAGCCAGAGGCAGCACCCAGGGAGGACGAGGGAGTTGTGGTGGAGTCCGGAGTTGCGGCAGGGCCAGGGGACAGGGCTCCTGACCTGGCTGAGCTTGAAGAAATGATGGAGGTGGTGATTGTGCAACAGTTCAAGTGCAAGATGTGTCCATATAAGAGTGTTTCTAAAGACACTCTAATCAATCATATGCGAGACCGGCACTTCAAACCTGCAGGTGAGGAGAACTTTTTATTGATGTGCTTTCTTTGTTACGTATGACTCTACCGGTTTCCCGTTATTGAACAAATGATGGGGGGGGGGGAAATGAACCGATTTAAAAATGTTAACAGAATGTTGAGAGGGATAAAGGGCAGGAGAAGCGCATGCAAAGGAAACAACTCTTGGTTGGAATGAGTGAAATGCCTTTGTAAGTTTCGGAATGTTTGTCGTTAAGGTGAACCTCCTAAAAAGCGAGGGCGTGGACGACCAAGAAAATCGGAGACACTGGCACAACAGGGGGCGCAGATGAAGAAAGACGTGCCGGAGGAAGAAGAAGATGACATCATAGATGCCGGTGCCATTGATGATCCTGAAGGTTAATTAGTTATTTTTTTTTCTTATTGATATTGTATATGTTCCGAGCACTATATTTCGTTTAATGTATTTATCGTAGCAATTTTTTTTCCCTCTTTACAGAGGACAGTGATTATAACCCTGCAAATGAACAGTTGAGAAGCAAACCAACCACACACCGACCGGCTCCGCCCTCCTGCTCTTCGTCTTTCTTCTCTAACTCAAGGCGACCTCGTAGGATGGTGGGCCCGCCGCGTAAATTTCTCTTCCCCCAAAGCTACACAGGTCAGTGATTAACAAACCAGCAATATAACAATAACAATATGGCGGTGATTGTTTACTGCTCTGTATCACATTTACATGTACATGTAAGAATGTTTACACCATAGCAATTGAGATCATTTACTAGCTTAATATGTACCACATATTTTTTAAATGGCTTTTTGTAATAAAACAAACAAATCTACTTTACAGCAACGGCAGCGTCGGTATCTCAGTCGAGCACTGCAATGGATTCCCAGGCCCCTGAAGAGGCCAGTTCCTCTGGGCTGGAGAATGGAGCCACCTCAATATCTAATGGTTGCGCCGTAGAGCAAAGTGTAAGCCAATCAGATTCGGAGAACAAAGATCCCTCGTCAAATACCGGCCCTGACGATGAGGAGTTTTTCCCAAGGAAGCGCGGGCGACCATCGAGGCGTTTCCTTCGCAAGAAATATAAAAAGTACATTAACAGAAAGTAGGTCTCCTCTTGCGTGTGTTCCTTTCATCATGAACCAAGTGCAAAAAGTGCATTCCACCGCCAGAACTTGACACTATCAATAATAACAATTATTTATTTGTGCAAATCTTTTTTTTTTTTTTTTTATGTGTAGTAAATACTACAAATCCCTCAAGCCTTTGCTGAGACCTCACAACTGCTGGATCTGTGGGTCTCGCTTTCTGTCTAAAGAGGATCTCCAATTTCATGTGGATTCTCATGAGGGCAACGATCCGGAACGCTTTAAGTGCCAGCAGTGCAGTTACCGGTGTAAGCGTTGGTCCTCACTTAAGGTAAGCTGGGTAAAAGAGAGACATGCCATGTGACACTTAACTGATTTTATAAGCAAACATAAAGAGCTATAGCTTAGTTACTTTATAATTATTCTCTCCATGTGTTGTAGGAGCATATGTTCAACCACCAAGGTACCAAACCTTTTAAGTGTGACATCTGTGATTATTCAAGTGTCTACAAGAAGGATGTTGTGCGACATTCAGCAGTCCACAACAAAGAAAAGTAAGTAATAAAGTAATGTTAAAATGTAGATGAACAGACACAGATGTGTTTTCAGAAATGTTATGCGTGTACAAATAATACAAACGTGTGTCCATCAATACAAATAAATACTAGAAAAATCTTGAACTTGGATGTCAGTAACATCTCTCTTTTTTCCTCTCTAAATAGGAGCAAGAAGACAAGCCTGGTAAGAATGACCGGTTGATCTTTAATGCTCAGTTGGAGATTTTGTTATTGTTTCATGTTTACAGTGTGATGTCATTACGTACAATTACACACAGATGTACATACAGCTGTCACTATTAGCTTTTAATACGATGGCAGTCTTTTGATGGTTCTCCGCAGACTCCAAAGGTGTCCGAGTTCCCCTGTCCAGTCTGCCATCGTGTTTACCCAATGCAGAAACGCCTCACACAGCACATGAAGACACACAGCTCAGAGAAGCCACATATGTGTGACAAGGTAAGCACCAAAAATGTCAATATCATCATTACAGAGCACAAGGATTGGTGATTTGGGTGCACATAACAGTGAATATGCAGTTTTCACATGTGAGATCACTTTGAAGTGCACTAAGATATGTTGATTTTTATTGAAGAATCTTTAACCTCATGTATGATTTTTCTTGCACTTCACGAATACTTTGTTTTGCTCTGTCAAATAAAATCCCAATAAAATACATTTCAATTTGTAGTTGTGACGTGACAAAATGTGTAAATATTCAAGGGGTTATGAATACTTGTGCAATGCACTGGACATGCCTTGCTTGTAGTTAGTGTAGAGGTAGTGTTTAATCTACAATGTGTGTGGCTCATCTCTGTATTTCTTTTACCAAAGAATGTCATTCATCCAATCCAGATGATTTAGAATGAATACCAAGAGTCACTTATTACAGGATGTTTTAAGTTTTTCCTTCTATTTTGTCACTGGTCCATAATTTAGTTATAGGCTTACTCATTCAGCATTTGCATTTATATGAACTACGACATGTCATCCTTCTGGCAGATTCTGACCACAATACTGTTCATTCTGTGCGTTTGCAGTGTGGCAAATCTTTCAAGAAACGATATACTTTCAAAATGCATCTTCTCACACATATCCAAAACTGTGGAAACAGCCTGTAAGTATTCACTAATGTGTTTTTCTCATCTACTAATTTACAGATTCCAGTGCATCTTAAGCTTTTTTTTTATTATGATGGAAACTAAATGAAAAAACAAACAACTTGTGTTTTGTTTTGCCACCAGGTTTAAATGTGAGTTCTGTGAGGTCACGTGTAACGATAAGAAGCAGCTTCTAAACCACCAGCTGTCTCACACCAACGACAAGCCTTTCAAATGTGACTACTGCAAGTACTCCACTAGCAAAGAGGACTTCCTGGTGTCTCACATTGCTATCAAACACACTGGTAAGTGTACTGTACTGAATATTAACTGAAGTATGAAAAGGGAGTAGGGGATGTTTTTTGGTGAGTGTGAGGTAGAAGATGGAGGGGAAAAAAAAATGTGTGTTTAACTAATATCTAGTCAACGCGAGGATCCCTCTTTATTTGCACTCTTAAAATAGCAAATTACACGGTTGATTTGATAACGTATGTGTCTATTTGGGTTGATCTAAAGTAAATGCATGCACAAAAAAATTTTTCACAGTGGAGAAGTGATGTCACACGGTGTAAACAAACATTATGATTTAGATAGGGAAAGGAGGCTTTCTAGAGGTGGAGCAGGAATTTTAGTTAGGCGCTTTTATTTGTAATCGGAGACGCAGGTGCGTTATTCAAGCATTAATGGCGAGGCAATCCCTCTATACTCTGGGCCATGTATATTCCTGTTCTGGGAGGTGCGCGATTTCACGGCGGACCTGTGGATTCAGAATTTCCCTTGGCCTTGGCCACTTTTAGCACCTGCAGCTTCATGCCCAAAGCAAGGCAAGGCAAAAAAAAAACGTTTCCATTGCAGTTTTGCGAATTATTCCTTTTTCGAATCATCTAAAAAAAACCACCTCATGTGAGCGTAAAAACTTTTTTGCGATACATGTGTGTTTTTGCGAATTTTACCTGTTTCCATTAGGCGTATTTTCAATTCGCTATTTAGATTTGCGCATTTTGAGGGGGAATGGAAACGTGCTTATTGTTAATGAACCAAGACGTCATCCCACTATTGTTGCCTAAAAGCAGTGCTTCTCAATTATCTTCTATCATGCCCCCCCTAGAAAGAAGAAATGACCCCCCCCACCCCCGCGATTTAATTTATTTTCACTCCATGTAGTGGAGTGGTATTGCACTTTATTCTGGAACAATAAAATAAAAATAAAAATAGAAAAATAAAAAGCATGTTCCCCGAGGTCGAACGCGCGCCCCTTGACGGAGCCTCGCGCCCCCCGACGGAGCCTTGCGCCCCCCTGGGGGTTCTATTTGAGAAACACTGCCTAAAAGTAACACATCTAACAAGCACTGTTTTTTTTTTTTACTGTTCAAATCTAACGACCCATCTTTTGATTTCTGTGGAATCTGCAGGAGAGAAGCCATTCTGCTGTGACATGTGCCATTTCATGACCAAGCACAAGAAGAACCTGCGGCTACACATGCAGTGCCGTCACCCCGAGGCATTCGAAAAGTGGTGCGAGTCCAATCCTGAGGAGCCAGCGAGGAAACGCAGGAAGCCCTTCTTCACACTGCAACAGATAGAGGCTCTCAAAGAACAGCACGAGAGCCAGACACTAGGAAGCACTATTGTGAGTCCTCTGATAAAGTAACAGAGTCTGTGTACGCTGCTTTTTCCATTTCATGAATTCGGAATTATTTCACAAAATAAGTAAGATTTAGTAATGTGATGGTGGCGCTGACACTGTATTTGATTATCTTCTAATAAGAACTTGTTTACCAACACTAGCAATTTTTTGAATCCCTTTAAAAGACGCTTCACAGTACTAACAGTACCATCAGTCTACAGTACTGTCTGAGCTATTCTGATCTTTTGAACATAAATAAAGTATAAACATTAAAAATATCATAGCATAAGGTGCAATAAATATGAGGTTGAAAATGTAGGTTACATTTCGTACATGCATTACAGGGTTTAAGTAAAGTGCGATTGCACAGCCATAGTTCTGTGCAATGTATGTGCTATTTACCTGTGTGCAAATTTGAAAAGGATATAGTGAACATTTTTACATTTATCTTTCCAGTAATATGTTTTCAAAGTATTCACACCTCACCCTAAACATTGTTGCCCAGGTAACCGTGGATCCTTTAACCCTTCAAACCATGGAGCCAATGGGAAATGCGTCTGTATCCCAGGATGCACTGGGAAACACAACCTATCATTTATGAACAAGGTTTGAATAGCATTTGGTGTTCTACCAATTCCTTTACTTCCGGACTGTAAGGTACCGTAGTTATATTGATGGGTAATTGTTAATTATTTTATCATTGTAGGTCAGTCGTCAGATCTGTCTGCGCAGAACGCATTGGACCTGCTCCTGAACATGAGCAATGCACGAGAGTTAGTCGGAAATTCCCTCCAGGTACTGCAATTTTGGAATTCGCTTCATACATATACATGCGTACATGTATGCGTGTACTCATCACTGCACTCTCTTTTCAGGTCGCTGTACTGAAATCAGATGGGAAGACACTAGAAGCGGGTTCGTGGGTGGCGGCGGAGTCGGCAGGTCAAGACTCATCCCTGCAGCAACAGAACGTGGTGACCTATCATGTGTCGGAGAATGGGGAGACCCTTGTGCAGGAGGCACTGACTCAGGAGGAGGCAGCAGAAGGTGAACAGGAGTTTGCACAGATCGCCATCAGCGCCTACGAGACGGCCAGAGATTTCAGTGTTGTGGAGCAGGCTTCTGGTCAGATTCACAGCACTGCCACCGTTTATAGGTATTACTGATTGTATACTGCCAGCATCAGCAACACTCAAGAAACTCATGTGTTTTCCCCATACGCATATAACTGTGTTTTTACAGGACTAGTGTCGAAGTCTTTTGTTCATTTCTAAGCTTATGTATTCGTGTCTGCAGTGTGGAGGAAACCTCAGCCGATGATCAGACCGTGGAAGTAAGCAGCGAGTCTCTCCCACCAGCACTGAAAGAACCTAAAGACAAGTTCTACCTGAGCTCCAGTTTGTCTGATGGTGTGCTTCAGCAGGTCGAGGTGAGCATTACATCTGGGTTTCTTTTTGTATACCTAAATAAAGTTGATGCATTCCTTGGTTGAAAAATAAATGCAAGCAGCACACCGATTGAGTATGTGCTCTCGACCTAAACGTTCAATTCTTTTCTATAGCTAAGTAGTGAAGCGCCAGCCTCTCCGTCTCCGTCTCAGCAGCTCAACGCCAAACGCTTCTGCTGTCGGGTCTGCATGGAGACTTTTCACGGTCGCTCAGACATGGAGAACCACAAGAGGGCGCACCTCGACGCCAACACCTTCAAATGTCCCGATTGTGAATTCACTTCGACATCGTGGCCAGAGGTTAAGGTACACAAAAGCGTTCAAGTTTAAAATGGAACGCTTGGTCCGTTATTACTATAAATATCAGCGCATTGCTTTTTCTTTCTAGACACATATGTCAATGCACGCCTACCTGCGGCCTCACAAATGCCCCAACTGCAGCTTTGCCTCTAAAAACAAGAAGGACCTGCGACGCCACATGATGACGCACACCAATGAGAAGCCTTTCTCATGTGAAATCTGTGGGCAGAGGTGAGAAACAGGATCTTCGAGCGGCTTTGATACATTGGGATTTCTCATCTTGCTTTTTTAAAATGTGTATGTTTGACCCAGGTTTAACCGCAATGGCCATCTGAAATTCCACATGGAGCGGCTGCACACACAGGACCCGCCTACTCGCAAGCCTAGGTCTAACACCACCTCCCAGCAGACCATCATAGTGAATAGTGACGAGGAGGCCTTGGCTACACTACAGTGTAAGTCTACATGATGTATCTGGTCATAATCCTGTTATTGATTTTGTTTGAATGGTTTGTTCAATCCACTGTTTTTGTTTAAAAGCATTGCAGGCAGGTCAGACAGTGATTAGTCCGGAGCAACTACAGCAGGCTTTAGGACAGGAGCACATAATAGTGGCGCAGGAACAACCTCTCTCTGACCAGGTATTATCATGTATTTGTTACTGATTTACTCGTGTTGTTTTTTATGGGGAAAAATATTATCAATGAATAAATAATTATCAATTAATTATTTCCATTTCAGGAGGACGCTACATACATTCAGCAGATAACTACAGTTGATGGCCAAACAGTGCAACACTTAATGACTGCAGATAATCAGGTGACAGAGGTGATACTTCTTTTCTTATTATATATCGATGGAATTTATGATGCATCCTGTGCCCTTTGGAGATTGTTAGCAGACCTTATGAAAAGAAAACAGCCAATATTATTGTATTTGGTCTTTGTCACATTTATTTAAAAAAAAAAAAAAAAAGGTTTTTGTTTATTAAACCCCAGTTTATTAAGTGGTTGTAAATAAAAACAGAATGTAATAAGTGCCAAACATCATAAACCCATATTTTATTCACAGTAGGACATAGAAAGCATATAAAATGCTGGTACAGATATTACAAATTATTTATATGGCCGAGGGCAATAAAAGAAAAACATATTTGTAATTATGTTAATTGGAAACAGGTCTGTAACATGACTGAGTATATAGAAGTCGCCCAGAAATAATGTTACCCTGAGGTGCACCAGTTATTTATGGGGGAAAAAATGTGTACAAATTGTGGATCATATTATCAAAAGCTTTAGAGAATCTGCAGAATTCTCTCTCTGCAAGGGTGAAAGATCAAAACTGGATAGCAGTGTACAAGGTCAGTTTACTCGCTGAGCGAGCGTGCAGTTGTAGTGCCGTGAGGGAAATCTTAACTTGTTGTACCGTTTCTTTGTACAGGTCTATTTCCGTTCATTTGTATAGAGTTACTTATTCATTCTTTTTGCTGTGACTGTTCACCTTTCCATCTCTGTAAATAAGCCATCACATTTCACTATAACAACTCTGTGAATATTGCTATTTTTTCCCCCTTTTTTATGGTGCAAGTGAACAAATTTTCACCTGACAACGGGCTTACAATAAGTCGTTGTCTTACATTTGGTGTCAGACCGTAGAGTGCGGCAGGAACCCAACTGTGGGATGTCGGTGAGAAAATACTCCTGAGTCCTTTCATATGTTTGGGTGAAGGAACATGAGAATAGAAGAATAGAATAGAATAGCCTTTATTTGTCACATATCCATTACAGCACAGTGAAATTCTTTCTTCGCATATCCCAGCTTGTTGTTTTTGGTATCTGGGGTCAGAGCGAAGGGTCAGCCATGATACAGCACCCCTGGAGCACAGAGGGTTAAGGGTCTTGCTCAAGGACCCAAGGGTGGTTGCTTGGCAATACTGGGGCTCGAACCCCGATCTTCCGAACAGCAGCCCAGGGCCTTAGACCACTGAGATACCCCCTACATGAGTGGTCGAAAGGACTAGATGCTGCTAAACTGTAGCAGTATATCAGTAGGAAGTCAGTGCTCTCAACCCATGAGGGGCAACCTTATAAACCAGTGGCTCTGAGGAATCTTATGTGGAATTATGTCATTTGAGTACAAAACAAAGACTTTTTTTTGCCAACAACCAGGTCACAGAGTCACTGGCAATGCTTACAAGACCAAATGTATTTACTGAACGTGGCTGTAGTTGATGATTTGCCTGTGGACATTATTTTGGGAAGAGACTTACCAGTGATAGCTGAACTTCTGCATGTTACAAAAGATTGTGTAACCACTGCTGGCCATTGCTGTTATTGCTTGTCCTGTTATAACACGAGCCGTGGTTAAAGCACGTATTCTGCCATTGCCAGATTTCCACCACAATCTGTTGCAAGGCGTTACGAAGAACCCCAAAAAGACATGTAATAAACAAAGAAAATGGTCTTAGTATCCCAGCCCCTGTGATCAAAATTGAGAGTCTTGAGGTTCAGAAGTGTTTGCAGGAACTTATGTGGGGAAAATTTGTTATAATCAATGGTGTATTGTACTTGTAAACCCCTAAACCCGGTTGGTTGTTCCTACATGTTGGCGTTCCATCGTCCCACACCTAGCACACAGTATTCCATAGGCAGGACATATGGTCCTACAGAACACATATACTTACTTAGCCCTCTATGTACACTTGTGTACAGACTTTTTTGCACCACATACCAGAAAACCAGTGCTGTGTGCTGACATGATAGGGCACCTCTACTACCTCTACCTGTGATATCTAGCCTGTGTTGATTGGAAAAGAGTAGTTCTGGGCAATAATACATCCTAGTCATCAGCGAATATTCTACTAGATATTCGGAGACTTTTCCTCTCTGCTCCATATTTACACCCAAGATTATCAATGGACTCGTCCAGCTGTTCTCCAGATTGATTCCAGAAGTAATCCTCACCGATCAAGGGTCAAATTTTACGTCACAGCTGATGAAACTGAAAGCTGATGAATGGCCATTAAGAGCACTGCACAACCCCTCCAAACCGATAGACTGGTGGAGCACATTAATCTAACGCTCAAGAACATGCTCTGCAAGTTTGTCTCAGACACTGGAAAGGACTTGGACACGTGGCTACCATTTTTGCTGTTTGCCTACAGGGAGGTACCTCAAGCATCACCAGGCTTTTCTCCATTTGAGATCCTGTATAGGTCAGGTTAAAGGGCTTAGAAGTTTAGAAGCCCCTCGATCGGCTAAGATGAAGTCTGAGAAGTCCATTGTCCGTTTTATTCTTGAAATGAGAGACCACCTGGAATGCAACATGGTTTTGGCTCAAGAAAACCTCTGACAGGCATGGTATGACCAGCACGCCAGATTTCAAGAGTTACAACCAGGACAAAAAGTAATGCTATTGCTCCCTTTATCAACAACAAACTGCTAATGAAATGGCAGGGACCCTACATAGTTGTATCTCACTGGTCCCCATCTTTCAAACAAGATTCATCATCCTGACAAAGGCAAGGCAACACAAATCTGCTGAAGGAGTGGAAAGTGCCACCCAGCAAACCCGAGACATTGCTGCTGATTTGTGAAATAGGAGAAGAGTGGGAGAACAAGCAACCAGAACTGAAGGTGAAGGAACCAGCAAAGCCACCAGACATCAATCTAGTACATCTCTGTTTTGTCAGAGGCCTGGGTGGGCCTTGGCAGTCATATCCTCTGGACTAAAGAGGAGAGAGGCTTGTTATCAGCGCTCAGTCCAAAAGCTTGTGTTGGTATGTGCTTGCATTAGTGTATAAAGACTAGGGAGCTTTTACCGTTCATCTGGAAAGGCACAGTCGGTGCTTAAAGGTATAAGTGTATATATACGTTTTAGAGAATCATATGCTTCCATCCATATAAGATCTATTTAATGGAAGGACTTTTTTAGGACTTGTTTTAGCAAGACATATTTAGCTAAACTGTATACTTCATACTTCATTCGTTCATCTTTTACCGTTATATCCGATCTTCCCTCGGGTCATGGGGATTAAAGCAGGACACACCCTGGATGAAATCCCAACCCATCGCAGGGCACACACTCTCACATTCACACACTAGGGACAATTTTCCAAGGTGCCAATCATTCTACCGTGCATGTTTATGTATCGGGGGGGGAACCGGAGAAAATCCCCCTAAGGCACGGGGAGAACATGCAAACTCCACACACACATGGCCGAGACGGGAATCGAACCCGGACCCTGGCGGTGTGAGGCGAACGTGCTAACCATTAAGCCACCATTAAACCATTAAGCAACTGTATACTTCATCAATTATAATAGAATGGTTTTGTAGTATTAGAGTATGGGTGCTAAAACCGACCCCCAGGGCTTTCTCTAATTGCGAACATTTGACTCCATGAAAAAAGAGACCAGGTGAACCCACAAAGGTTGAGTAGATAAATAATCCTGTATCAGACATGAACGGGACAATATTCCTTTCCTAAAACTACACCAACTGGTCTCCTCGGACTTAAAATGTATTCAGATATATATGAGTTTTGAGATGTACTTTAGCCATTAAAGTCAAATTTGTCACATTTGTATTTGATTATGTTGTCAAATGTTTATATCAGTTATAGTTGATATAGTAAAACATTTGATATATTTTATAAATAAAATATGGGCTTATGAGATTTTTACTCCACTACATTCTATTTTATCATTCTTTACAGTGTTCCCAACATTTTTTTGGAACTTGCTTTTTATTATACCCTGTGCATCACAAATCACAGACGACTCAGTAAAGTGTGACTTTTCGTGTAGCTATTTTCATATTAGCAGCATAACATGTGGGTGATACACAATACTTTAAATAATCCCTGATTCCAGCACTATTTTGCAAGCAAAAGAGGTAATTGTTGTTATGTGTCTTAAACTGACTGGAAAATTGCACAATATATGAATCATGTTATTTTTAAGTGATGTTGAATCTACACAGTGTTTAAACATCATGTTTCTGAATGGCTGCTTTATGTAAGTAATATTATTCTTTTCTTTCTGTCCTGCAGGTTCAATACATAATATCACAGGACAGTGTTCAGCACTTGATCCCACAGGAATATGTTCGTTGTATCCAATGGCAACCACATTCAGGTCGGCATGCTTTTTTATTATAGGTCTTAATTCAACAACACCTTCAGTTATGTTCCTGAAAATGCAACTGTTATATACTGTAGTGACAATAAATGAAAAAAATAAATGTTACATATGACTGGCTAAAGGGCAAAGGTTATTAAATTTGTTGTGAGAAATGTCTTTTTCTTTCCTCAGATGGAGGATGGCCAGATTGCTCATATCCAGTATGAACATGATGGGACACTCCTACAGGAACAGCAGGTGTGGAACAAAATCAACACAATTTTGTTACATAATTTAGAATGAATGTAAACGTAGGGTCAATTTACTGGTTATACCTGTGCACCTCATGTGCTGTCCTGTGAATATGTGTAAGCAGATTGCTGTGACTCACAATGGACAAATCCAGTACTTCCCTATCAGCACTGAGCAACAGATAGTGAGCCCTGAGGATCTGGAAGCTGCCGCCCACTCTGCCGTCACCGGTATGAACTATTTCCAATTGCCTTCGTTGTTTAAGTAAGATTGTTACAAATTCATAGGGTTCATTTCTTATGCTCAAATCAACACTAACCTGTGCTAATGTCAGAATGCCACTGAAAGGAATACTGATGAAATTTTAGGATAGATGGACGTCATATACCTGTACAATAAGTACCTCGTATATCTCTATGAAAAGTTCCATTGGGACGCCCTCAACACCTGTACGACAGGTTAAAAGTAAAAACACAACGTACATTTATGACACGCCCTTATCCAGAGCAGCATACGAAAAGTGCTTTGAGTTGCTGTCAATCAATAAATCAGCACTGGTATACAGAAAAAACATTTTAAGGGGCACGGTGGCTTCGTGAGAGTCGGGGTTCGATTCCATCTCTACCATGTGTGTGTGTGCATGTTCTCCCCGTGCCTTCACCGGGTTTTCCGATTTCCCCACCGGTCCAAAAACATGGCACCTTGGAAAATTGCCCCTAGTGTGTGAATGTGAGTGTGTGTGTGTGTGTGTGTGCGCACTGTGATGGGTTGCCATTCCATACAGTGTGTGTCCTGTCTTGATGCCCGAAGACCCCTGAGATAGGCGCAGGGTCCCCACGAATGAAAGAGTCGTATAAAAGCGGTAGAAGACAAATTAATTAATTTTATTTTAAACCAATCTCACATACCCTAATTATGATTCATAATCAAAATATTATAAATATTTAAAAGCATATTTACTATATATTGCCTATTTACTGTAGTAATAAAGCTTGAACGGATTTCAAATGTGGATTCAAAATCAAAATCTGGAACCTTGATTTGATGCCGTTTATACTGATATTTATCAAGTTAAATAAACAAACAATAAAAAATGAATACATACAATTAAAAATACAATTAAAGAAATACTGTTTGCATAGTTTCCAAAATTGTACAAGACACACAAGCTTACAAATGCTGAAGTAATAAAAGAAGGGATGTCTTTTAAAGCACATCTTTTAAAAACAGAATTTTTGACTCATGTAGCAACAGAAAATGTTTCGACACCTCTTCCCTTTTTTATTGAAAGTATCAAAAACCAGAAGTACCTTATGTGCAAACTGGACACTATTTAAAAACAATAAACTTGTTTGGGGAAGACACGGTGGTTTAGTGGTTATCACATTCGCCTCACACCTCCAGAGTCCGGGTTCGATTCCCGTCTCGGCTGTGTGTGTGTGTGTGTGTGGAGTTTGCATGTCCTCCCCGTGCCTCAGGGTTTTTTCTCCGGGTTCTCCGGTTTCCCCCGGTCCAAAAACATGCACGGTAGGTTGATTGGCACCTTGGAAAATCGTCCCTAGTGTATGAATGTGTGTGTGAGTGTGTGTGTGTCCTGCGATGGGTTGGTATTCCATCCAGGGTGTATCCTGCCTCATTGCCCATAGACGCCTGAGATGGACACAGTCTCCCCGTGACCTGAGGGAAGAAAGTAGGTTTCAGAAAGCACGAGATCAGGCATGGCGGTGATTAAAATTAGAGTGGCTTTTTTGTTTCTAGCCGTTGCGGATGCAGCCATGGCCCAAGCTCAGACCGTCTATACCACAGAGGCCACACCTGAACAGCTGGAGCAGATGCAGCAGCAAGGCATCCAGTACGACGTCATCACCTTTGCAGAGGAATAAGGCCACGCCCAGGTCGTTCGGCTTCCTCGTGCCTTGGAGCACAAAGTAACACCTCAGTCACTGGACATAAAGGAAAGGCGGCGCGTCGACGACTATTTTCTTGTGTTTCTTTATGTATATTCTGTAAAATACAATTATAGAAAGATTCAGCATTACGAAACACACAACAGCGAAAACTAAGAGTAAATCATGACGTCATTATTTAAATTGATTTATCTTGCTATTCGGTCACTATTTTGCTTTGTAAAAAAAAATTGAAAATAATAAAAGCATATGAATTTAGGTATTTATGATTTGCTTGGTAAGGAAAAAGCAGATAATGACTACTGTTGGTACCACATATGTACTTTGGAAGTCTGGTCTACGTCTATGTTTCTCTGAAACTGTTATGAATTAGTCGTCTTTATTTTCTTTTTCAGTTGTCCCCCCATGTATATCGTTTCCATTATGGGTGTTGCTTTGACATTAATAAAGCCAATACCACATAAGTCACATCTACTTTATTTATATTTTTCCCATTCATATGTTTTTTCTGACTTCACATGCTAAGGTTATTTTCTCATTGGGATGTTAGTTATAAATGTATTTTATGTTTTCTAAATAGCTATATTCTTCATTGAGCATTCTGGTGGGATTGCAAGATTGGATGACTTGCAGCATCGCTTCTTCTGCAATGGGTGAGAAAGTTGTATGGGATTTCACGTGTAGGGAAGCAGTGACTGTCCCTACATTTCCTCAATCCTCTTTTCATAAGAAGAAGGCAAAGTTTTTTGTCGTCAGGGAGGATGAAGCAGGTGGAGTACAGGCTGTTTGAGGAGTGAAGAAAAGGTCTTATTAAGTGTAAAGAGTCATGGGTCAGAAGCCTCGAGCTTTACATTGTTATAGTCAGTCTTGGCAAAGGTGACATCAGAGCAGTATTTAGTCAGGAGTGAGGAAAGGTTTGACCAGGTCAGGAATGAGGAAAGCTTTGACCAGGTCAGGAGTGAGGTCAGGTTTGACCAGGTCAGGAGTGAGATCAGTTTTGCGTCAAGTTGTGATTCTTTTTTTTTTTTTTTCCACTTCCTTTCTGCAGATCTCCAGGCTGCGGTTTTGCAGTGTTTGCATTCTGGATGGATGGAAATAATTATGCAAGACTGTTTTTTTCTTAAGCTATGTGATTCTTATACGGTTGACAAATATTATATGTTGAAAGTGAATTTTTTTTTTAAACGCCCCCTTTCAATGCCGCAAGTGCTGTTCCTATTTTCACTGATTGTTGGCTGTGTGAGGAAGGCTGCGAGAGTGTGGACCTGACATGAAGCTATTCTACTTTTTCCTTTGCTGTTTCACGAACGGTGAGGAGGTACCTTGTGTTCATTTGAAAAAGAACGGTTTTATGTACGACACAAAGTCTTACTGATGTCCACAATGTGCGTTTCTCCAGGTATGAATCCAGCAAAAGGACAACTACATCAGAATGGAGGAATACTTCTAAGATTTGTGTTTCATCCATATTACGATTTCTTTGGGAAATCCTGTTGTAAGTTTAGCAGCTCTGACTGCCTACCATTTGTGGATAGCAGGGGATTTGTTTCTAATGCTTACAAAGGAAGAATAGAAACCTATCACTACTCTGGAACCTTCGCTGTCCAAATTTTCAATGTGCGTGTAATGGATGCTGGGCGATACAGATGTGCTTTGGTCGAAAATCCTGATGTCTACATGATTTTTCAAGTCAATATAACTGGTAAGTTATTATTTTCTTGATTCAAATCGGATCATCTGTGACGTTATTTAATAATAACTACAGAAAAACTTCATTTGAATCATATATATATATATATATATATATATATATATATATATATATATATATATATATATATATATATTACATCTTTTACCTTTACCAAAAACTCACAGTACATACAGTAGTGTATATACTATATATATATATATATATATATATATATATATATATGATGTGTGTGTGTGTGTGTGTGTGTGTGTGTGTGTGTGTGTGTGTGTGTGTGTGTGTGTACACATACAGTATGCTATATGTACATATACAGTATGTATAGATATATGTATAATAGATCTGTAAATGTTTTTTTAAATAAATTATTGTAAATATGTGCATTATAAATATACAATTATTGTAAATATATATATATATATATATATATATATACAATATATATATATATAAATATATATATATATATAGTCAAAGTTTTTCTGTGTTTTCAGTCAAAATGGCGAAACATTTTTGAAATATGAAATATGACCTTTTTCTTTTTCTTGCACAATAATGCAGGAAGTAATCGTGCACTGAACCCAACATTAGCCTTTTCCAAATCCACAATCTCACCAGTGAGTTCAGCACACAACCTTTTAGAGAACCTGCAGGAGACATCTAAGTAAGCTCAAACACCAGTTATTAATATTAATAGCATGTGGATGTGCAAATCAGGTGGAATCTTTTAAGTCTAGCTTTGTCTTTCCATTTTTGTTTGCCCTTCAGTAACCAGTGGAGGTCAAATTTCACCCTGGGGGCCATTTCTGTTGTCGTGGTAATCATTCTGGTTCTGTTCATCACACTGGGCTTGTTCTGTTACAAAAAGAAATCAAGAGGTAAAGACAAGATCCAATCGCTTTACAAACAGGCAGCAGGAATTCATGTTGCTCAACACAATGTTTTCTGTGTATTTCAGACAAATGTGGTACAAATGTTCCCAGTTCACCCAACGTCATACATGTAAGGCCTGACACATCTACTTGACACATTCTCACATGCCTAGGACAATGTATTTTAATCGTCGCTCAAACGCCTACAAACTGTGACACATCATCATGGGTTATTTGTAATGGCTCTGATTTCCATGTCTTTACATTCTTACAGCAGCCACCACACGAGCTCATCTACACCACAGTGGATTTTAAGCACCATCAAAAAACGTCTAACGTATATGAGAACCTGGACATCACTAACCCAGTATCTGATGTAGACAATGCAGTGGAAATACAGGCCAGTGTAGAATACGCTACGATATCAAGACTTTTATGATCGAATGACAACATTATCATAAGTTATGGTGAGTAAATAGTGGTTAAATAGTATTTTGTCATGGTTAGTGGTCCATTTTTTTACCAGTATAATGTTAGAATGTTAATAGAGGTGGTGGTAGCTTAGTGTTTAACACATTGACCTCAGGACCAAATGGTCGCAGTTTCAAATCCCTGCACCACCAAGAAAATGCTAGTGGGCCATTAATTTCTCATTAGGGTTGAACATGGGGGTGGTGGGGGGAGAGGGGGTTGCGTTAAGAAGGGCATCCAGGGTAAAACATGTGCCAAACCAAATATGTGGATCACTTTACGATGCGGTGATCGCTGTGGCGAGCCCTAACGAAAGACAGGATGGAGTATAATATTAGAATGTTCTAATAATATAGAATAATAGAAACTGTTTGTGGGTTTTTATTAGAGCGCTTATACTGTGTATGAATGTGTTAAAAGTGATGTGTAAGTGTGTGTATGTGGTCAACCCAAGGTTGATGATGGTCAGTGATACATGAACTCGTATAATAAAGTGTGTAATATAATAGTAAATATTGTATAATAAATAAATTTTTTTATACACTGTACACTCAAATAATACACTCATAATCTAGTGCCACCTGAATACTTGCTTCACCAAAAGATGCTTAATATAACACATGAGCTTACAGTTATTTCGGAAATGAAACAAAAAATGGCAGAATATTATTCATTCATTCATTCATTCATCTTCTACCGCTATATCCGATCTTCCCTCGGGTCACGGAGAGTCTGTGCCTATCTCAGGCGTCTATGGGCATTAAGGCAGGATACACCCTGGATGGAATGCCAACCCATTGCAGGGCACACACACTCACACACTCACACACAAGGGACAATTTTCCAAGGTGCCAATCAACCTATTGTGCATGTTTTTGGACCGGGGGGAAACCGGAGAACCAGGAGGAAAAGCCCCTGAGGCACGGGGAGAACATGCAAACTCCACACACACATGGCTGAAACGGGAATCTAACCCGGACCCTGGAGGTGTGAGGCGATAGCGCTAACCACTAAGCCACCGTGCCCCTACGGCATAATATTAAATATTACCAAATTCAATACATTCAAAATTGACCGTTAAAATATTTTGATTTTTGACAATCCCAGATTTATTTTTTATATGGTCACTACCATTTGTACCTCACTGTGTATGATCAACAAAGATAACATTGTGTATCATACAACAACAGGGACTATTTTCTTGTGAAACAAATGTAAATGTTGAGGATCTTTTCAAAAACTATGACATTACTTGTAAAGTCGGTGCGTTCCAACGTAGTGTGTGCAATTCAGCTAGCTAGTGTGTTTAAAGTGTGGTTAAAATAAATATAATATAGTATAGTACAGGGGTGGCCAACTAGTAGGAGGCTAAGAGCCACTTTTTTTTCTGTGTTACTGCAAAGAGCCACATCATACACATGGGTACACATGAACATCATCCCATTCCCATTGACGCATGTTATGTGAAAGCTCCTAAAGAGCCGCATGAAACTAGTTAAAGAGCCGCATGAGGCTCGGGAGCTACGGGTTGGCCAGGCCAGGTATAGTATATCAGTGTAGAGCACATTCACAAGTGCAGTAAACACTAAACTAATGCAGATACGATTCACTGGTACGTTACATATGTGATCAGGTGTCTACAAAGAAATAGACAGTTGCCTTTTTCTGGAGGTTTCCTACAATATGATCTTGGCATTACAATCTTTTTTATTCAATACATCTGACCCTTATTTGCAAATGAATTGAATTATTATCAAACTGCCTTGTCAATAAAATAATAGAGCACTAAGACAAACAGGTTGGTTTGTGATGATGATGTTTTCATTTATTGACGTGTCTTCTGCATCTTTTCGCATCAGGAACAAATAAGGTTCGACATTTAATCCACATTGCTGTTCGTTTTTAAGACAGTGGAGCCAGGCCAACAGAGTTATTCGCTCTGTTAAAGATGGTGTACCAGTTTCTGATGAAAACATCACCCAAAATCCAAGAGAAGCTGCTTCCAAAGTTGCCGCCTGAGAAACCGGTCGTGCAGCCGCTGTAGCCCTAGGAGCGAAATAAAGTGGTTGGATTACTTTGAATCATATTCATATCTCTCTGTGTTCCCTCTAAATTGGTTAAACATACAGTTTCTCACAGAGATTGCGTATTGAAGTTGCTAAGTGAGATTTACTGACCTGAGTGACAAAGGATGATGGAGGGATAGAGAAAGCATAGCCATTCATGGTGAAGGTAACTGAAGGCATGCTCTGGATGCTGTTACAGCTCACAACAGACTGCATTCAAAATGGCATTGTCACTAAATGCTGTTTTTCTTTATAATAGTTCAAGTACTTTTTAGTAGATCAAATATATATATATATATATATATATATATATATATATATATATATATATATATATATATATATATATATATATATATATATATATACTATACTGTCCGTCCACTTACATCTCCATATTGGTCTGTCTGGGCACCAAGATAGGCATTCAGGTTGCTGACATCACTGCTTGGTCCAATAATATAAGAGGTTCCGGTATCGACGATAGCTTGGCAACCACCATTACAAGCGACAACCTGTCCATTGATGGTAATGCTGAAAAGATCACATCAACTTACTGATTCTGCATTGTGTTGTGATTAGGCAAACGATTTCACTAAAGCGACAAAGAACAGGATGTGTAGAGTAATAATATAAGAAAAGGAGGAATATACATTATTATAGGAGGAACCAGACCCTGCAGTTTTAAAGACTACTATGGTGTGATTAGGTGAAGGTGAACTATGGTGTGATTAGGTGAATAATGATTAGGTGAAGAATATCGTGGTGTATATCATCAGAATTTTTTTAGCTTTATATAGAAACATCAAGCTTTTTTTGTTCTTCAAGGTTACTGGGTCCTCTGCACTGTGATAACTATATACATAAAGATATAGATTAAATTAAAGCACTATATCAAATGTCAATAACAGATTTATATTTAGAAGTTAATTAAAAAATTATTACATTGTAATTATGATTTGAATAAATCTAGTATTCAGTATAAAATGGATTACACGTGAGTAGCACATTGCAAATTACCTTTCCAGAGTGACCTGGTAGTAGCTCTCAGAGGAAAGAGGGATCCAATAGATGCTGCCAGTGTAGTAGGACGCGTCAATCTCTCCCAGAAACAACATGCTGCCCTGCTGCTCACTAAAATGTTGAAACAGACCCATGTTCAGTATCGCAACACAAACCTTTTAAACAAAACAAAGACAGAACTTAAGACAATTCAAATGAAGTTGTAGTAAAAAGAGACGTTTTAGCAGTTTAGCATACTTGCTGCTCAGGTAGACCGAAAAGACGTCCTCTGCAACCAAACCCTGACTCATCATGTTGTCAAAGACAGGAGTGGCACCTTCAGAGGAAACTGCTTGGTAGGCCAGACCCATAATGCCATCCCATGTCATGGTCCCCATGAAGGGTGCTTCAGTCTCACTCAGCCCAAAGATCTGACTTTGAACTGAGATTCCACCAACCTATAGCACAAAAGCTAAGGGGTCACTCACTGGCATTCTGTTGTCTATGTATTTATATATTTCATTCATTCATTCATCTTCTACCGCTTTATCCGATCTTCCCTCGGGTCACGGGGAGCCTGTGCCTATCTCAGGCATCTATGGGCATTAAGGCAGGATACACCCTGGATGGAATGCCAACCCATCGCAGGACACACACACACACATTCATACACTAGGGACAATTTTCCCAAGTGCCAATCAATCTACTGTGCATGTTTTTTGGACCGGGGAAACCAGAGAACTCGGAGAAAAAAACCCTGAGGCACGGGGAGAACAGAAAAACTCCACACACACATAGCCGAGACGGGAATCAAACCCGGACCCTGGCGGTGTGAGGCGAACTTGCTAACCACTATGCCACCGTGCCCCCCTATTAATATATTTATTTATATGTATTTATAGACAGAAAACAGTTCTAACTACCGTCACAGTGTCATAACCCATGTAGCCGGTCATGCTGCCCGTGCCATACTGAACAGAAATCGACTGATTGGTGCTCTGGAAAGTGCTGGACTGCTGTGGGTTGAACATATCATGGCTCTCTAAAGAGAAAAGAAAAACGCTTTATGCCGTTTTACCCATAATGAAGGATAGAAATTTGATCGGACTCTAGACGGATCGCATTAAGAGCGTTTTAGGTGATCAACAGATTCTAATACTCACGACAGGGTTGGCTCGAACAATAGACAGATGGCACCCACAGATTAGCCGAGCCTGTGTCCATAAGCACAGTGAAGGACTGAGGAGGAGTTCCGATGCTGATCACACCATAGTAGGAAAGCTAAAAGGAACAAGAATTAAGGTATATGAAAAACATCTGTTTTAGTGGATGATGTATTCCATTTCATTAATACATATAATGAATATATACTTCTTTATATGTACACAAAAAAAATATATATATATATATATATATATATATATAGTGTAGTGTGTGTGTGTGGTGTGTGTGTGTGTGTGTGTGTGTGTGTGTGTGTGTGTGCTTTTACAATGTACAAATGAAATATACTGTAAATCCTAATTATATTGTGGGTTTGGATAACATACATCAGCATCGTTGGTCATGGACTCCTGACCAGTCTGAACAAACTTGACCCAGGGGACATATGGATATTTAGTCCTGTATTCCTCCCATAGACCTTTCTCCTGCAGTCTCTGACGAGCAGTTTTGCCCTTGATCAGTGGCACCCTGTACCATTATTAGTATCAGTTAAATGTAAATAAATAAATAACAAATAATATGTGTCTAGTTTTCAAATGATAGTTCTAAACGGGAAGGGAAAAAAAAGGTCATGTCTTACCGGATGCACTGCGAGAGTGCCACCAACACACACAGGATCGCAATCTGTTTCATTTTCTTCACTGAAGCTGTGTGAAGTAACACACAGAGTGTCCTGATGCTTTATATACAGCCTCTTTCCTTTACTTTTCCATATCAGACTGATAAAATAATGATTAGGTGAAGAATATCGTGGTGTATATCATCAGAATCTGATTTTTTTTAGCTTTATATAGAAACATCAAGCTTTTTTTTCTTCTTCAAGGTTACTGGGTCCTCTGCACTGTGATAACTAAATACATAATGATATAGATTAAATTAAAGCACTATATCAAATGTCAATAACAGGTTTATATTTAGAAGTTAATAAAAAAATTATTACAACAAGGCAGAGGTATATATAAATACTGTACCGTAATTGTCAAAAATATTCAAATGTGCAATATTATATATACATTGTAATGTTTATATATTCTTATTATTAAAAAAAAGTTGTGATGTGATGTTAAGAAGTGTTATATCTGCTTTTGGGGAAGTCGAGATATGAGATTTCAAATCTAATCTATTTTAAACAATGATGTCTGGTCCAATGTTTGTGTGATATTTTGTGTTATCGGTATTTTCCGTGCAAACACACTGCCACGTTTTGGATACCTGTGACTTTCTGTTCCAGACAAAGTGCAGCTGTTTATAGTAGTCCTGATAAAAGAATTTAACTTATCCGACTTGAGAAACTAAAGAAAATAATCTTATACACTTTATATAGATGCAAAACATTTTTTTAAAATGTGTTACCTAAAAGTGGAAAACCAAGAAAACATACACCCGTCCTGGGACATGGTTTATTTTCTCTATTTTTACACACGTTATTTGATCCAGCACACCATTCCGTGAGCCGGTGTCCCCTGTGTACTAATATTTTCCTGGAAGACACGATTCCCATCATGTTAAAATGAGTTAAATGAGCTTAAACTGACTGTATGATATACTACATCACCAACCAGTCAACAATATCGTAAAGGAAAACCCAAGGGAAAATATGATCACTAGAATTTTGTTTTGCATTAATAAGTAAAATCCATCCATCCATCTAACATTCATTCATTCATTTATCTTCTTCCGCTATATCCGATCTTCCCTTGGGTTCACGGGGAGCCTGTGTCTATCTCAGGTGCCTATGGGCATTAAGGCAGGATACACCCTGGATGGAATGCCAACCCATCACAGGACACACACACACACACACACACACACTCACATTCACACACACACATTCACACACTAGGGACAATTTTCCAAGGGGCCAATCAACCTACCGTGCATGTTTTTGGACCGGGAGGAAACCGGAGAACCCGGAGAAAAACCCCCTAAGGCATGGGGAGAACATACAAACTCCACACACACATGGCCGAGACGGGAATCGAAACCGGACCCTGGCGGTGTGAGGCAAACGTGCTAACCATTAAGCCACCGTGCCCCCCATCTAACATTCCATTTTGTCAATATAATAATGGGCAGATTATTATTCTGATTGGGCCAATCAGATCACTGCTATTCCCAGTCATGTGATCACTTTGATTTGCTTGCATTTTTAAGCATCGATGTCTATTTTATCTGCATTGCCATTTATTTAGTTATATAATCTTTTAAGAACAACTGGTTGAAGAGTTGTGTCTGTCCAGATGTATTGTTAAAAAAACATCAAGCTTGTAATAGCAAAATGAACAATTATCCTAACACAAGATACACCAGAGAAATGTTAAAAATATGAAAGAAAATGCCTGCGTATGCTTTCTTACCAGTATTCAACTAGAAACTTGCTGATCGAAAGGTTCAAGTTAATCTAATGTTTGTTTTTTTTAAATGTAGGCTTGATTTCTTGAGATAAATAAATTACATTTCATTTGAAAAACAGCTTTACTGTTATGGGCTGTAGGAACAATTTGATAGCGTTTTCTTGCTGTATGAAATGCATTTTCTTTATATTTTATCTGGAATTCTGGCTTACAACTTTCTCCTGAGTCAGTTTAGATGTCAGATGTGTCAAACATCAGACCAAAAGTCTCTTAAACAAATCACTTATATAAGTGTTTACAAGCTATTTCTGATCTTATAGAAAAGAGGAACCAAAAACAACATTTTCCTTTATTTATCCGACACGTGTCGCTGTTCCATGTGGCATAACAGAAAACATGTGATACCGTTTGTTTGTTTGTTTGATTTGGACGCGTGGTGCGGTGGAGACCTGGGAAATGGTCCCTCCCTCTTGGATAACAAATAATCAAGCACTTTTAGTACGTCACTCTGGATAAGGGCGTCTGCTAAATCCTGTAAATGTGAATCACACTCTTGTTTTTTTTTTTTTTTTTTTTTTTTGAGTTTACATTTTGGGAGGTTACATCAAGTGTCCCATTTTTTGAATGCTCGAAACAAAGGTTATCTTCAAGTTGTGTTTGCTCATGTTTTTATGCAGCTGATAAGCTTTTTTTTTTTTTACATTTAACCCACTTGTGTCGTACTTTTTTTTTTGTTTGTTTTTTTAGCAATGATTCCAAAGCATTATTCACTGTGAATGATGTCTACAAAGTAAAACAAACAGAAACTCATAGGGATTTTTGACATGGAAATTCTTTTTTATTAAGAAGTTATCAAATCACCTTTCTTTTATTTTTGCATTTGAAATCATAAAAACAACCCTTTTTCATATTATCTATGTATGAGCAAATTATTAGTAAGTATTTTAAGTATTAGTATGTATGAGCATACTATTAGTAACATGATTTACACATTCAATTCAATTCAATTTTATTTGTAGTGCGCTTTTTACAATTTGTCATCGTCTCAAAGCAGCTTTACATAATACGTAATGGAACGTAATATATAATGAATAGTGAAGATCCGTTTGACCCTAATTGTTTCTTTTTGAGCCGAAGCGACGGTGGCGAGGAAAAACTCCCTGAGAGCAGGAAGAAACTCTGAGAGTAAGCGGACTCAACAGAGAACCCCATCCTCATTTGGGTTGTTAGTAGACACATGAACTTGGGTATTTAAAAATTTATGTTCTATACTGAAAAATAGCTTTTGGTAGTTGTTTTATTTGTTATACCCTGTGTTTAACGTTGTAAAATTGTATTATAATGTTGTATGTACCTCAAGTACATTTAATATTGTGGACTTTTTTTTTTTATAATGAATTGAAAACAGACACGGAAACTTTTACAAATCATTTTTGAAATAAATCTTTCTTTAATTTGAAGTATACAGTAGCAGAACATGTTTTTTTTTTTAAACAATAGAATCTGTTTGCTTTATTCTGTGTACAAGCAACAAAACACATGATCTACTTTGATTATATTTACGATTTAATGAAATGCTAAATAAAGTGCAAGACTACAAGCAGTTCAAGATTTCTTTGCAACATTACAGTTTATGCTTAAGTTGGTTTTTAACTTTCAAGTGCCAATAAGTCAAAAACCATCACACGTTCCCGCTCAAGCAAGGTGAGCCAGACCCACGCTGTTGTTCTGCCTGTTAAAGATGGTGTAGTAGTTTCGGATGAAAACGTCACCCAGAATCCAGAGGGAGTTACCGCTACCGCTCAAACCGACATGGCAGTCCTAAAAAAAAGGGGAGGGGGGTAAATGATATAGTAAATATACCATATTGGGAGTCGCAGTTTTCTTTCGTGTATATTAAATAGATCTGTGATGTTTTTTTATTTAATAAAATACTATTTTGGGTTAAAAAAAATATTAAAGAAATTGAGGTTTTGATAGCGTGAAAGTGTGAAAGTGTGGCTCACCTGTCGGACGTAGGATGAAGCAGCAATGGTGAAGGTATAGCCATTAAGAGTGAAAGTGATTGAAGGCATGTTTGGGATGTTGTTACAGTTCACATAAGCCTGCATCGAAAGAATGGTAGAATTATTTCATTATGTATTTTGTCTCTTTTATAATTGTGTATTTACTCTCAAGGCAGATTTATACATTTGGCAAGGCGTTAATTAAGATTTACCAACAGTAACTCACCTCTCCATACTGGTCTACAGTGGCGCCCACCCAGGAGTTAATGTTGTTGATGTCTGCAGTTGGGCCGACGATAAAGGAAGTGCCAGTATCAATAATAGCCTGGCATCCTCCAGAGCAGGCAACAACCTGACCGTTGATGGTAACACTGTAAAAGGATCACAAAGAATTGTTGTAAATCACTACAATATTTGCATCTAAATGGACTGCCGGTCGGTACATTAATGGATTTTTGATGTATAAATTGAAAAACTGAATGTATGAACTTTGTAAACTCTTTAAAAAAAACATTTAACCCATCCACACCAGTAACTCGGCGCAAGGGTTACCATAGCATAAACGCAGATATCAATGATGGAGTTTTATACTTTATATATGAAATGATTGCTCGTAATTCATAGCTACTGTATGAAACTAAAACTAACCCACCTGCTCATGGTGACCTGGTAGTAGCTCTCAGAGGACAGAGGAATCCAGTAAATGTTTCCAGTGTAGTAGGAGGCATCAATCTCGCCAAACAGGACCTCGCTGCCCTGCTGACCGCTGTTGGGTTTGTTTGAGTTAGACTGTCATTGTTCCGCCTCAGACTCTAACAGTGCGATTTGGTATGTCTGAAGCTAAAAACAAACCTATAACACAAACTCAAGGGCTATTTGGTGAACAAAAAGAGACATACTTGCTGCTTAAGTAGACGGAGATGACATCCTCGGAGACCAGATTTTGACTCATCATGTTGTCAAAGACCGGCGTGGCCCCTTCAGAGGCAATGGATTGGTAGGCCAAACCCAGGATGCCATCTGCGATCATGCTGGCCATGAAGGGCGCCTCAGACTCACTCAGTCCGAAGATCTGATTTTGCACTGCGATTCCACCAACCTATAGCACAAAAGCTTAGGACTCGATCATCGATTTATTTACGATGTTCTTCCTATTAGTAGCTTAAATACGATATTTCAATAATTAAAATTAGATCCAAATGCCTCATGTTTTGTAATAAGCATGACTTATCTGAAACTATGCAGTGCAAGGCTGATATTTAGAATAGAATAGAAAGTGAATAGCCTTTATTTGTCATGTGTACATTACGACACTGTGAAATTCTTTCTTTGCATATCCAGGCTGGCTTTGGGAAGCTGGGGTCAGACTTGATACAGCGTCCCCTGGATCACAGAGTGTAAAGTGTCTTTCTCAAGGACCCAAAAGAGTGGTAGCTTGGCGATACCGGGGCTCAGACCACCGTCCTTTCCATCAATAGCCCAACGCCTTAACCACTGAGCTACACCCCTCCCTCATGTTTTAAACGATTTATTTAGTTATCAATAAATAAATAATATTAATCATTGTTTACATGACAAATCCTTGCAATTTTACTTCTCTATTTCTCTACCAATCAGGCTGTAAATAATTGCAGATGAATTTTCTCAAATCAGAAGGAGAAACTGAATACCGTAACAGTGTCATAGCCCAGGTATCCGGTCATGCTGCCTGTCCCATATCGAATGGACAGAGCTTGGTTGTTGGTCTGGAAAGTGCTGGACTGGCTTGGGTTGAATTTATTGTGGTTCTCTAAATAACAGGGGTATCTGTTAGTGCTGCAAAAGTCATTATAACATATATATAACATAGAATAAAATTGTATTTCTTTTTTTTAAACACCCATATGGAGAATCAAGAGTCGTCCCCTGTGACACTTACGGCAAGCCTGGCTTGAGCAATAGACAGAAGGCACCCACAGGTTGGCGGACCCTGAATCAAAGATCACCTGGAAGGACTGAGGAGGAGTGCCGATGGAAATCACACCGTAGTATGAGAGCTGTAAAAAGCAAGAACAATGTTTGATGCACAACCTGAGAAGGGTTTTTTTCTTTGTTTTTTTTTATTGCTATATGGTTTAGTTAACTTACATCAGCATCATTGGTTATGGGCTCGTTACCAATCTGTTGAAACTTGATCAATGGTTGATAAGGATGATTCTTTCTGTACTCCTCCCACAGGCCTTTCTCTTGCAGTCTCTCACGTACAGTCTTACCCTTTATTAGAGGCACCCTGTCCAAACAGTCGGGGTGTTATTACTAATGCTCAACAACATTAATATTAAACCACAACTACCTTGTTACAAAACACACAAACGCATAATCACCAGATATTTGAACATAAAACTACCCAGATCTGTTTCTATTCCTGTAGCCGCTATGCTACTTACCTGATGCACTCTGCAAATGCCACTAAGGCACACAAGGCAAGGATCAGCTTCATTGTCTCAATCGTGACTAAAAGCACATACTGCTCAAGCAGCGACTTAAAGCCTTTATATACACAGTCATATCAGGTTTCTTATCATGATCTTTTTTTTTTTTTTTTAATTTATCAACCTGACATTAAAACCTGGAAAACTTGTGCCTGGAAAACTTCTTTGTCATTGACATAAATTCCCCAAAGTTTCACATTATCTTGAATTAAAATTTTAAAAAAAAAAGCACAACACCACACACTGTTGTTTTTTCCTGTGTTTTTGGTCTGATAAGTCTGATAAGTGTAAGGAATGGTATCTAATGTTAACAAGAGTATTTCCTTGTTCATATAGTAGTTCATCTCACACCACCAGGGTCCGGGTTCGATTCCCGTCTCGGCCATGTGTCTGTGGGGTTTGCATGTTCTCCCCGTGCCTCAGGGGGTTTTTCTCCGGTTTCCTCCCGGTCCAAAAACATGCACGGTAGGTTGATTGGCACCTTGGAAAATTGTCCCTAGTGTATGAATGTGTGTTTGATGTGTGTGTGTGCCCTGTGATGGGTTGGCATTCCATCCAGGGTGTATCCTGCCTTAATGCCCATAGACGCCTGAGATAGGCACAGACTCCCCGTGACCCGAGGGAAGATCGGATAAAGCAGTAGAAGATGAATGAATGAATGAAGTTGATATACATAAAAAGGGTGATTATTTATATATGTTCCAATCAGTTCAAATTGAGAAACTAAAATAAAAGAAGTCAAAAGAATAGTTTAGTACTTTAGTAATTTAGTACTTATTCAAGCACTAGAACAAATAACATTTTAGATAGATTTCAATAGAATGTCAGCAAAATAATTTAACCGAAAATTACAACACATCTACGACTTGAAAGTTTTTTAGCATTATATGTTTCATTAGTTTATTATTGTTGTCACCAAGTAAAGATAATATACAATAGTAACAACTTATTTCTGAATGTACCAGGACACATAATCCTGATAATGAAATAATAGGAAATAGTGTGTTATGGGACATGATATTACTTTAGTTATTATTATTAGTGCAACATTATACAATCGTTGTATAAATGATTAAGAAGAAAATAAAAGAGTTATATATATATATATATATATATATATATATATATATATATATATATAATATATATATAAAATAAAAGATGGAGATATTTATGGCTTTAGCGCTTATATTATTAATCTTTAAAAAAAATACAAATAAATAAACCTTATGTCCATTGTTGAAAGAACTACACAAGTAAAATCTGTAGTTAATGAAATGGAATTAATTCATCATACAAAAAAAAATTACATTCATTATATAAAGCATTTTTCATACTTTATATAAATAAGAGAAAACATGTTAATAGGATCACCATTTAACCTGTTCCACTGATTATATTGTTTATCTCCTACTGACATATAGAATGCTTAGAGTCATGCCTCAGTTCTGGTAGAGGATTTATCCAAGGTCAAATATGACTTTGTATTTCATATCTGCTAATCAAAATGAACTTACCTTCAAGGACTGGAAAAAGTTCAAAATGAAACAATTTGCAACCCTTTTGTTGAATACATAATGGATTTCTTGTTCTTTTTGAACAGCAAGGACAGAAAATGCACTCTAAGTTTATTGTGTTTGTGCCATCTGGATATATTGCTCCATTAATAATAATACTATTGTATACTAGTTTATTCTTTGATTTGATGTTACCATTTCCTTTGTGGTGCCAATACTATACACTGCTTGAAAGTTTGTGAACCCTCTTGAGCTGCTCAAACTTTTCTGTTGTTTCACCTTGATTTTCTTATTTTATCATCACCTGCTTTTAATAAATGAAATGTCGGATGGATGTTGATCAATTGAATATCTGTTTGTTTAGAGGGATTTTTGCGAGTAACCAAAAAACTACACGACAGATTGAATTGTTGGATCTGCAAAAGCCTTTAATTTTGTAGCTTTAGTAGCAACCAAAAGGCATTCTTTTTCTTCACTTCGATCAAATGCCTTCAGTAACCACTGACCAGTCTCTTTCACATCTGTCTATGAAGATTTTTGCCAACTTTTCATTGCAGAAAGCCAGTTGAGAGAAGTTGAAAGGACATCTGGCATGTAGCGCCGGCTTCAGGTCTAACCACAACATTGCAGATGGATTGAGATCCGGAGAACGGACTGATTAGGCCAATCAAAAAAATTTCCTTCTTTTAAACCATTCCTTGGTAGATTTGCTTAAACATCCTCCCAAGGAGGAGGATATATATATATATATATATATAGATATATATATATATATATATATATATATATATATATATATATATATACATATACATATATTATGTTTCCACTATTATAGTCCATTCAGTATACAGTACATACAGTACATACAGTATACAGTACATACAGTACATACGATATTCAGTGCAATGATGGAGATCACATATTGACATATAATTAGCGAATTTGAAAGAAATAATGACTCAGAACCTTATCATTCCAGGATCTCAATTCATTTATTAATTGAGTGCTTTGACAGGATACAAATATTTACAACAATCTTTAGGGTAGTCAAATATCTGGATTCACATTTCTGTCGGAAAAGCATTTTGAATACCACAGAGCCCACTTTTCTTTCTTTCTTTTTTTTATTGAGCAATATATTTATTTGAAAATGTGCTCTGGGTGCTGTTTTGTTATGCAAACTCAGACTGCACATGGCCTTATTATATGCCAGTGTAAACATTGTATGACATTGTGTTTCTCAAACACTTAAGGGTTTCCACTGCTATTTTGGAAAAAAACGATAAGAAGGTTTTGCGCAAAGTGTTTTGCTTCAATGTGACAAACCAGCGGTCTTACTATTATCCAGTCGTTTTTTTCATTTTCAAGTACTCCTTTTCGCCCAAGCCTTTCTGTCTGTAATATATCCGTTTAAAAATCGATACTTTTGTAATCTTTGGTACACCGGTATCTGCTGTCAGCAAATCTGGTGCACACTAACTGAGGCATACAGGGGCAGGTGTGATGCTGTCTCTTCCCAGGGAATGGTACCTATGAAGAGAGAAATGTATGTTTGTATTAACATAATTACCATAATATAACAGTATGTTTCGTTTTGTTTTGTTAATCCTAAACATAATTTTACATATTGATGTTGATATACTTCCTTGACCACTGGTATTTTTTTTTCTGTGGACTTATATGGTTTCTGGCTGGTAGATTTAAATCCAGATTAATCATAAGATATCACTGTTCCTCACTGGGCTGCAGGATTTATTGACTTGTCGTCTCGCAGCCTCCATGTTAAATGCTGAATTTTTTTTACAATACATTTTTTTTAGATAACAGATTACCAGTAGAGTTCGCTGTGTCTCTGAATCGCAGCTTGGCCACAACAGCTACACTGTCACTTGATCAATGCGGTGAGCACGGAGCATGATGTATAACACAGGTCTCTATAGCAGCACCCAGGACCCGCACCAGCCAGATTTGTCAGTAACTGCACTACAAGATGCCCTTTGAGCAAGGGGGTTGTCCAATATCCCACAAACTGATGGCTGAGAGGGCAGAATGCTTGGCTTGGCATATCGTATTCGCTCTATCGTTTTATGTTATTACTATCATCCTTTACTCTGACACAGCAGCCTATATCATTCGTGTATATCTTCCTCACTATAGGACATACGCTGACAGGTTCCACAGACATATTCTTTCATATCATTGACACTCTCCACCGCAGCAACCCGTTAGATGGGGGACACGTCATGTAGATGTACAATGCGGCGCAGAAAGTGGGAAATGATCTCTACCTTGTGGCTAAACGGATGACACTCGTCTCCCTCAAACCCCTCCGGTGTGCACATTCGGAGGCCCCTAAGCCACAGACTGACCGCACAGCACATCCCGACACCACACTGGACATCCCTGTCACACGCCTGCCCGACACATGCACAGATGCACACACACACACACACACACACACACACACACACACACACACCACACACACACACACACACACACACACACACACACACAGCATTTATTCATATTCACATCAATGCACCTGCATAGTCAATATTGTATACAATGAAATAAAAGCATTTCCTTCAGGATTAATAAAGTTTTATCTTATCTTTTATAAATACTTTGTGTTTTTGTTTATTATTATTTTTTTTTTTGTAATGGGATCTCACCTTAAATTCGGAAAGTGAAATCATTTTAAATGTTTTTTTTTTTGTTATCTTAGAAAATTGTGTTTAGAATTAATAACTGCAACAATAGGGATCAATAAACATTTAAAGCTATTAATAACACATATAAAAATACATTTTATAAAGACAGATGTTTTTTAGTACTATCAAGTTAATTCTGTAACTTCACTGGGTTCCTGCAGTATTTTATTTTGAATTCAAGAAATGAGAAAAAAAAAATCAAACATTATATCGAAAATCACTTCATTTAAATGTACTAATAATGTATATTATAAAAAGGTTTACTCTCTCTCTCTAACAGTGCCTTAAAAATAACTTACCCCGGTGATCACAGCACATCTTCCGCCACTCAGAGACACAAGAAGCACTGAGAATAAGATGAGCAGGCTCATAGCAGCAACAACAGAGCTTTATAGTGTTCTATGCACAACGGACAGTTCTATCTAAACCTCTCTGAACTCAAACCAGGTTTACAAAGAGTTTAGAGATGCTGAGGCTTTTGTGCCTTCCTTCTCTAATTTCCTTTGCTTCTTCTCCGCAGCTTCTTAGCTCCTAGATGCTCCAATAAGTTTAATGATATTCAGTCTTCTCTCTCTCTCTCTCTCTCTCTCTCTCTCTTTATCGTCCTTCACCCTCGTTCAGCCTCCTCCCCTTACTTCATAGGATTTTCGTCATCTTGCTCTATATGGCGCTGGACAGGTCGATGGCGATGCATTTAGTAGTAAATGATCCCTTGAGATATATATATATATATATATATATATATATATATATATATATATATATATGTGTGTGTGTGTGTGTGTGTGTGTGTGTGTGTGTATGTGTATGTAGTGTATATATATCTATATATAATATATATATATATATATATATATATATATATATATATATATATATATATATATATATATATATATATATATATATATATATAGTATATTATTTATTTATGGACCTTTTGGAGCAATTGAGGGTCAAGGGCCCAAGTGGTAGCTTGGTGGAGTTGGGATTTGAACCTGCTATCTTCTGGTTCAGAGACCAATACCTTAACCACTGAGCTACCACCACCTCTCATATATATATATATATATATATATATATATATATATATATATATATATATATATATATATATATATATTCATTCATTCATTCATTCATCTTATCTTCTACCGCTATATCCGATCTTCCCTCGGGTCACGGGGAGTCTGTGCCTATCTCAGGCGTCTATGGGCATTAAAGCAGGATACACCCTGGATGGAATACCAACCCATCGCAGGACACACACACACACACACACACACACACACACACACACACACACACATATTCATACACTAGGGACAATTTTCCAAGGTGCCAATCAACCTACCGTGCATGTTTTTGGACCGGAGGGAAACCCGAGAACCCGGAGAAAAAAACCCTGAGGCACGGGGAGAACATGCAAACTACACACACACATGGCCGAGACGGGAATCGACCCCGGACCCTGGAGGTGTGAGGTGAACGTGCTAACCACCGTGCCCCCTATATAAATATATACACATACATACATACACATACATACATACACATATATATTGACCATGAAGTCTTATTTATTGTGTATGATTAGTGTGTGACTGAATAGTGTATGATTGATTTGTTCATTATGAAACTAAATATGTCAGCTTCTCAGCTATGTCATCCTTTCAACACTAAAAAAAGCCAACAAATGTTTGTAATTCAAATGAAAACATAAGACCCATATGTAGCTGTGTATATGCAAACCAATTGTTTCATTTTTATTTTACCGAGCTTCAAAATTTTTATTACAAACTGTATGTCTGGGGGGAAATTATGGATTTATACTATATGTACCTTGTTTTTTTTTTAACAGTGTGTGCATCATTTTTAAGTAAACGTATCCTCGTACATCAAATCAACTCTTTACAGATGAGTCATCAAGTGGATCGGGCCAGAGAAACTTTTATTTCCGTTTCCATGATAGGATTCAGCTTGCAGGTAGATCACAACAAATTAATCACTTGTCACTGCTTTTGGGAACCATTAGCCTTCAGTGACACAGTGATATGATTCATTTTGTCATTCACTGGACATTCTAAATTCCATAATAAATTCCATCAGGGTAAGACAGTTAGTTCTGTTTGACATGCACAACCACTTAAGTTCAGTCACTTTTGTTCTGTGTGGACTTACATGCTTTCTGAGCAGTAAAAATAGATTTAAATCTACATTAATCACAAGAAATCACTGTCTCTTCTTTTTTTTTTTTGACGTCTAGCAGCTGTTAAATGCTTCAATCCAATTCCCAGCCATTTATGGCCCTGATGACAATTTGGAGAGGTTGTGCTTAGGTCAGACTGTGCACTTTGATTTGAAACACATGCTTAGGTTATCTTTTTGTTAAATAATTGATTTATGATTTCATGTGAACTTTGTTGTAAAGATTACCAGCACAATCCTTAATCGAGGACACGGTTTATTTGACATATACAACATCTATTGAATACTACACTATATTAAAGAGACAGACACAATGAAGTCAGACTCACTGTCCCATGCATTGTAAACTGAAAAAACAAAAATGTATACAATTTACTGTACCATAAATACTGTAAGTTGTAAAGTCATATAAATGTACTTTAAATAATTGTAAAATATTGTGAATTTTATTCTTATATAATGGATTGTAATCGAATAGTAGGCACTGTACAGTAACAGTAGCTGTAATAGTGAAATAAAATATAAGCCACTACATACTGTAGGCTTGACCTTTATTAGTTAGGATATCAATGAGCAGTTGAAGGTTAAGGGTCTTTATCAAGGACTAAGTTATGACAGAGTGGGTGTGCAAATGCTTGTGAATAAAGATTCAAATACAAGACCCATATGTAGCTAGAAGTATGCTTTAAAATATTCTGATATGCAATGGTAAACATTTAACATTTAAGTATTTTCATTTTTTTTTACTTCACTTTGACTTCATGTGTAATATCTGACTTCTTACTCCTGAACCTTTCATTCATTCATCTTCTACCGCTTTATCCGATCTTCCCTCGGGTCATGGGGAGTCTGTGCCTATCTCAGGCGTCTATGGGCATTAAGGCAGGATACACCCTGGATGGAATGCCAACCCATCACAGGGCACACTCACACAATCACATTCACACACATTCATACACTAGGGATAATTTTTCCAAGGTGCCAATCAACCTATATCGTGCATGTTTTTTGGACCGGGGGGAAACCGGAGAACCCGGAGAGGAGAAAAACCCCTGAGGCACGGGGAGAACATGCAAACTCCACACACACACACACATGGCCGAGACGGGAATCAAACCCGGACCCTGGCGGTGTGAGGCGAACGTGCTAACCACTAAGTCGAAAAAAACCCTAAAAACTCTTTTTAATCAATAAAATATCCCAAAATGAACAAAAAAAATCATGTGGATATATTTGTATAATCAACCAGCAAAATTGTGTGCATTAGAGAGTTCAAACAGACTATTTGTACTTTTACACATGTACAGGAATGGCGTACTATATCCATTAGTGTTAATAAAGCGCAAAGACAATATGCTACCATCTTATCTATTGTTAAATGTACTTTTATTACGTTATTCTCAAAGTCTCTTCTTAAACGAATCTTACCATAAATGCATTCATTCATTCATCTTCTAACGCTATATCTGATATTCCCTCGGGTCACGGGGAGCCTGTCTATGGTGTCTATGGGCATTAAGGCAGGATACACCCTGGATGAAATGCCAACCCATCGCAGGGCACACAAACTCACAATCACACACACATTCATACACTAGGGACAATTTTTCCAAGGTGCCAATCAACCTACCGTGCATGTTTTTGGACCGGGGGGAAACCAGAGAACCCGGAGAAAAACCCCCTGAGGCACGGGGAGAACATGCAAACTCCACACACACATGGCCGAGACGGGAATCAAACCCGGACCCTGGCGGTGTGAGGCGAACGTGCTAACCACTAAGCCACCGTGCCCCTTACCATAAATTCAAAGAGAGTTTACTTAACTACTGATTAAATTAAAGATTTTTAGATAATAAAACTCAGAACCTGCTGTAAATTGTTAACTATGGACAGCTCAATTTGCCCGAATACTTTGCAGTGTAATCATGTAAAATAATAAAGTAGTACTGTGGTAAAAAAGTACAATATCATTAAGGTAGGTTTTGTGTACAATCTTTGATTTTTTTTATTTTCCTAGACAGTGAGGAAACTCCTTCACCACATATTGAGTAAATCCGGGAGCGTTTCAATTGATCAGTGAAATAAACACCCACGTTCAATGCACTTCAAATTCTAGCAATGGCAACTTAAAGTGGTGAGGCAACTTTAAATGCCCTGGGGTGGAGCAGAATGCTTGTGTTCATGAAGGCTACATTTTCATCTCACTGGCATTTTGAATTAGAGATTTATAAATTAGGCCTATCTGCTGTGAGAGCGGTATGTGTGAGGTATGACAGCCCTGAAGGTTCTGTGTGTCTGTTAGATATTGATTTAGGGCCAGTAGGCGCCTGAAAGTGCCATAGGTTAGTCAGCGTGGCATCACAGTACTGCAGTTAGGAAGATGTATGCCTCTGATCTACTGGCTGCATAATTACATTGCAACCATTTTGCCTGGTCAGCACAGCATTCTGGCCCTTATCCTGCGGAACAGAGCAGAGCACTGACACTGAGTTGGCTCTTTAGCTATAAACCAAAGTACAGCTCCAATGAGGGATGGAAACTTGCTTAAAATATTTTTATACAGCAATAAATACCATATAACCATATACCATATAACAAACTTTCATAAAATCCATGATTCTTGTAACTTTAGGTTCATTAGAAGAGGTGTATAGACAACGACCATAGTAAACAAAGATAATAATTTTTATTATAATTATACTTAATAGTATTCCCACTTCACATCCAATAGTTAACTTTGGACATTTAAACATAGTAAAGACAGAAACAAAGAGTTTTGTTTCTTAATGAAGCCAATTTTTTATTATAATTATAATAGGTGTTTTAAGCTGCCCTCCTCTCCCTCTAAAATAGTAAAGAAAGCAGCTTTACTCAGTTCACCACCAGTGTGTAAAGCCTGACTGAATTTCATTTCCCTGATCCAAACATTCAATCACAGAATCACCAATTGCAGATCACCATTGTTTCCTCATTGACCAATCACTGATCACTGCTGTTTTATACGCTCAATCACATTATCTCCATTATAAACAGCCAACCACTGATCACTGGACACTTTTCATCCCAATGACCAGTCACCAATTATCATTCTTTGTGAGTATATAATAAAGAAATAATAATAATAATAATTCCATTAATAATAATGAAAATATCATGAAAAGTAATACAATTAAAATGAACTGTTTCCATTACATATATTTGATTTTTACCACACATGCCCCTATCAGGAGTGACTACCAGTTATCACATGTATACGCTTGACATGGATTAAAAGCCATGATCTGGAGACCAGCAGTGGATTTGAACACTTCTGAATAGAAATCGAATGCCTTGACCACTGTGCTACAACTTCCCACTCACTTAATACTACTTGAATCTGCTGTAACCTTTAAAGCTAAATGGTGTAAGGGAAGCCACATACACTAAACCCACTTACACTAACGCAAGCTTACCTAGGGATAAATGTTACTTATGCTCTTATAATTGTAAAGCCACAGAAAGCCACACAAAGTCATGGATCAAATTTGAATGAAATAAAACAATCGTAGTTAAAGTACCTTTGAGGGCTAGAATAGGTCAGAATACTCCTGCTTGATAAAGTGTTTCTCTTGTGAAGTGACATAACATTTAGTTGTAAATGACATTTTGCAAGATCTCCAAAAGACTTATTCGGGGGAAAATGAAACGTTATTGGAAATAATACTTTGAGATCAAGTTTATATGAGACAAAATGAAAACTACAGGCTTTTTAAAATGAAAGAAAAGTACACAATGTGGTTTGATAAAGAGCTCGCGCAGGCTGTCAAGAATGATGTCAAAGGCATTCCTGTCTTTTGATAGCTGCTGTTCCCCTCACAGGATCACATTCATAAAACACAAACACAAAGGAGTTTGGCCATGGCTTTGTCACTGAGCAGAATAACAAGCAGCACAGATTTCTGATAAGAACATGTAGCCTTTTAAGGGTGCATGTTGAGAAGAACTGATCTTTTCATAGTGCGATAGTCTGTGACCAGGTGTCATCTGATACAGTATCCACATTCAGTCACCAGTTCCCCAGTGATCCCACTGAAAAATATAGAATATAAAATGTGAGTTTAGAACTTTTCAATAATAGTGGTCGGGGCTCTGGTCAAGTGATTGAAAGGTTGCATTCATCACAATATGCTCCATAATAGGTCCATTTCATATAACTGCATTAGTCAAATGAATTAGATATGTAAACTCAAGTGTTTTTACTGGCACAGCTGGACTTGCCATTGGAAGCTTGGCTGGACAAGAGGCACCAAATGAATCAATACTAAGCAATAAGTAAAGTTTTAGAATAAACAAAGAATATTTAAAAGAAATATTGCCTCTGTCGCTTAATTTATTAGTTGAGTATCACCCTTGCAAAAAAATACTGAAGTTTAAAGTTTCACTCATTCCAGGGAATAATAATGATGGCAGTTACATAAAGGAATGTAGTTCTATAGTTCTTGTTAACTTGCAGTGTCGGAGTTGGAGACTTACGTCTATGAATGCATATCAAGCGTCCATAGGCGAAATGAATACAAATCTTATTTAGAAAATGACTCGTTTACAAAAAAATAAATAAATAAAGTAAACAATATTTTTGGAATATAAAGACAATACCATACCAAATTCCAGAACAGGTGCAAGGAGAAATACAACAGACATTTTTTTTTTTATGCAAGCGCCTTATACTTCCATCTTGGTTTTTATAAGATAAAGAATTGTTGACTTGTGACAGTGACTCAGTGTAACGTGCCAGAGAATGTCACTGCTTAATGACATTTAATGAGGGAAAGATGTTTAAAATGTTTAAAAGTGCTTTTCTAAGATGTATTGTGCATTCTTGTAAACAGTCACACAGAGATTGCCTGCTAGATTTCACTGTTACAAGTCTAACAAATTAAATATTTTTCATACACTATATATTTTTAAGATGTATTGTCAAAGCATACAAATAAACAAAATTTAACACAACCTCTTGGCCAAGTTTTCTCAACACAGGGAACTTTATTATTGTTTTATAGCTGCCTTCATCTTTCATTTTTGCACAGTAGTGGTCCATCTCATTTACTTCAACTTATTTAAATACAATAACTGCAGTACAATGTAGTACCTGTGCAGTAAACATCCATTTCAGTATATACTCAAATGTATTTATACTGCTTGCATACTTCACTATACTGTAGTTTTACTTAATTTTACTGCAGCTGTACATCAATGTTTGACTACTGTTGAACTTCATTTTACATTGACCCCATGGATGCATCTTTTATCATATCTGTGGCAGGTGAGTATTGATCCTCAGGTTCTCAGCATCTCTATAATTGTATCATCATGTGATCGGTAGGGGGGCACGGTGGCTTAGTGGTTATCACTTTCGCCACAGTCCGGGTTCGATTCCCGTCTCAGCCATGTGCGTGTGGAGTTTTCATGTTCTCCCCGTGCCTCAGGGTTTTTTTCTCCGGATTATCTGGTTTCCCCCCGGGTCCAAAAACATGCACGGTAGGTTGATTGGCACCTTGGAAAATTGTCCCTAGTGTATGAGTGTGTGTGATTGTGAGTGTGTGTGTGTCCTGCGATGGGTTGGCATTCCATCCAGGGTGTATCCTGCCTTAATGCCCATAGATGCCTGAGATAGGCACAGACTCCCCGTGACCAGAGGGAAGATCGGATAAAGCAGTAGAAGATGAATGAATGAATGAATCCTTCTATATACTGGTTTACTGTGGTAGTGCTGCGGTTATGTTCTGTAAGGAGCAGTCATTCCGTTTTGTTTACTGGCTTTGACAGTATAAAGTTTTACAAACGTGCACAAATGTGGTCATGTGGTCTTTCCTGTATTACCAGGAAAGAAATTGCTGGCATCATGTCAACCATCCTAGAAAAAAAATGTTAAGTGTCATTACGCCGCAATTACGCTAGATGGCTCTGTTGACGCGCAAAAAAAAAAAAATCACGTGATTCAAGATCAGCTGACTCTTTTGCCGGAAGTCATTTAAGAGCGTTGCTACCTTTGCTTATTTATGTACATTTCTTGAGGTTTATTTGTAAATAACTATTTGTTGTACTTGTTTCAATGGAGGCGACACTGGAGCAACACCTCGACGATACGTAAGCGTGTATTTTTGTAACCTGCGTTAGTCAATGTGAATGTAATTTTAGTAATGCTTATAAGAGAAGCTAGTGTGGATGGTTTGTTTTGTTTATGAAGTATTATATATATATATATATATATATATTATATATATATATATATATATATAATATATAATATATATATAATATCGTTGTCTTGTATCTTAGAATGAAAAACCCTGCAATTGTTGGAGTTTTGTGTACAGACGACCAAGGTCACAATCTTGGATGTAAGTATTCATCACAGACATAAATATTACAATATTGCATAAAACGTAAATGCTCCAGTCTAAACTGTCCAGCCTTCTGGTACATGTACTGGGAAGCAATCAGTGGTGGGCCTTCAGTGCCAGCAAGGCCTTTTTGCTGACTTAATTATTACCAATAGTCTGTTCTCTTAATTTCATAGCTGATGTCAAAATCTGTCATGGGTTCTTTAAAACTAACTTTGCAAGAAGCTTTTGTTTTAACCAATCAGATTTCGAATTGGCCATCTAGAAGGTGTCCAATCCTGTCTGCACATTTCATGTTCTTTGATTGGATGGTCAGAGAGTGCACTATTCAAAGCCCACAAACTGTAGTAGAGTCAACACTGTAGTACAGTATATTCCTGTGGTATAATAGTCAGTTTTATCATTCCACAATATTTGAGAGGAGAAGAAATTGATTTGATCACGGGACTCGTGCTGGACAAATTGAGTTCCAAACTGTTGAGAACCATTTATACTCCTGTGTTTTTCTTTCCAGGAGCTTTTACACAAAAGCACTCAATTTGCCCTAATTCCAAACTCCCAGGAAAGCTGTAATGCACAGAAGAAAATCCCTGAGGTCACTTTTTTTCTTTGAACATGCATACTGCACTGCTATTTGTTAAACCGTTTTCGTCTTCTGCTCAGGATAACAATTCTCACTCCTATACCGTTATATCACACCGGCTTCAGAAGAGCTCTTTTATTCCCTTATTAGCTGCAGGAGAAATATGCTTTTACTGTGAATACTTTACAAAGAAAGTTGTACTGTTGCAGACACCCATTGAGAGTACCCTTACTGTGGGTTATGCTTGTGGTGTCGCAACAGGCTGTCATTTAAAACAACAGAGTTGCAGGGTATACTTTACAGAAGTGTGACAGGATTTTCGTTTGACAGTTTTTGTGTTTCTGCAGGTCGTGGCTCTCTATCTGATGAGCAAGGAGGAGTTGTGTCTGTTCTGGCTAAACAGGCTGCCTCTCTTACCAAAGATCCAACAGATACCCCTACCGTGTGTCTTGAATCAGATTCAGGGTAAGATGCTAGATAAACACACACAGTATGGTCAAAAGTATTTTAACACCACTAATTGGCAAGTTTAGGTGTCACGGCAACTGACAAACATTGACAGTCGAATGATTTACATTTACATACATTTAAGGTATTTGGCAGATGCCCTTATCCAGAGCAACTTACAACTGAGCAATTGAGGGTTACGGGCCCATTAGTGGCAGCTTGGTGGTGATGGGATTTGAACCTGCGATCTTCCGGTCCGTAGGCCAACACCTTAACCGCTGAGTCACCACCTCCCTATCATGATTTCTATTGAAGAGCCCATTGACTAAATGTGACACCGTCATAGGATGCTTACTTTGCCGTAGATCTGTTTGTGAAACGTCTGCCTGGTTAATCATAGAATACACATTATCCATTAATAATGTACACATTTTGTCACTCATTACATTGCTTACAAATTAAGAACTAACAGCCCATGAACTATGCCTTAGGAGCTCTAGTGGTCTTCACACAGCTCCGACCCTAATAACACGGAATATGTTTAATTGGAATGCCAGTTGTCTGCCAGGTCGTTGGGTACGGTCAGGGCTCTGTGTAGGCATCAGTGTTTGAATAGGGACACTGTCATGCTGGAACAAGTGTGAGGTCTCCAACGTAAAAACTCATTCTAGACATTCATTTGTGTGACTGTCTACAGATGTACAGTGCATGTATTTGTGTTGGATGTAATGTGTTCCATCATACCAGAGAGTTTTCATCATGTTCCATTTCAGATAATACACTTGTATATAAAGCGACTGCCTCGTGCTATATATGCCAACTGTACTTTAATTACAAACATGGCTGTGATTTGGTTACTTGATATTAATGTATGTGCTCTCTCTGGAGTAATCACGTGAGAGTTGCTAATTTAAGACCACAAGATACATAATCTTTAACATATCATCATCTTTGAGTGACATCATGACCTGTTTATTTTTTTCTTCATGGAAATAATGAGATTATATTACTTGCTTGATTGACGGAAAGAAAACAAACACTCGTTCATCTGTGTGTGCAGGAATGTGCTGGTGAGGACACACGGGACAATCACAGTTGCCGTTCACAAGATCGTGTTGTAGAGTCAGTGGGTACATGCTCAACCAACACACACATGATGCTTGTTAATGTACAGAAATACATTATTACTTATTTGCTTTGAATTACAAAAGGAGTCTGTTTATCTGAAAACTGTATTGTGTTGCTGTTTTCTTATAACGGCTCATATCTGTAGCCTCAATTCATTTGGTATAGTGCTTGTCTTTTGTTTTACAACTATATATAAATCAGTGCTTCCTGTTGTAACTCAGACTTACAGATCGTCATTCAATTTTGCTGTGAATAAATTATTTAATGATTAGTTATTTGTTGTCTTGTCAATTTTAATACATTAATTTGTCCAAAAATAAATCGAAACATTTGTGATACTGTATGTCATTAAGGTTACATGATTTGGCAGACACAACTCATCCAGTGCAACTTACAACTGCGGGTTAAGGGCCTTGCTCAAGGGCCCACTAGAGGCAGCTTTGTGGTGGTGAGATTTGAATTTATGACCTTCTGGTCCAGAGACTAATGCCTTAACGTATAGACTATATAGGGGAGGTGGTAGCTTAGTTGTTAAATTAAAAATTGTGTAAAAATGTCTGTGAAATATAAATGGTTATAACAGTCACCTTTGATAACCCAGACTCCGTCTGTCCGTCCGTCTGTCTGTCTATCTATTTATGTACAGTGTTACACCATAAAGTGTATAACAGTGTAAAACTGTCAAAGTAACTCAAGATACATTTCACAGCATTTCTGGTGCACGTTAGAGACGTTGCACTCTTCTACCTTCTGTTTGAGGATGGCCCACAGATGATCAATAGGGTTTAGGTCTGGAGACATGATTGCCCAGTCTTTAGCAAAGCGGTGGTTTTCTTGGCGGTGTGTTTGGGGTTGTTATGTTGGCATACTGTCCTGCAGTACAGTCCCCATTGGGAGGGGCTTATGCTCAGCTTCATTATGTTTTGGTACAATAAACTGTAGCTCCCCAGTAGCAGCACTCATGCAGCCCCAAACCATGACCCTCCCACCACCATGCTTGACTGTGGGCAAGACACACTTGTCTCCAGCTGGTTTCTGGATGGATGCAGTGTACGGCACATGGTCTGAGAACTGACAGGCTGACCACTACCCCATCAACCTCTGCAGCAATGCTGGCAGCACTCATACATGTATTTCCCAAACACATCGTCTGGATAAGACGCTGAGCACGTGCACTCAATTTATTTTGTCAACCACGACAACATCTGCTCTGAGTTGAACCTGATCTGTTAAACCGTATGGTCTTGGCTACTGTCCTGCAACTCAGTTTCAGGTTCTTGGCAATCTCCATATAGACTACGCCACCCTTATGTAGAGAGTTTATTCAGGTCCTCATAGAGCTCTTAGGAAGCCCCTTCACCTACACAGTGAAAAACTGGAAAAACCTGAGGCAAAAAGAAATCATAATGCTGCTATTTACCTCACGTTTTCTACAGGCTGAGATCTTCTGTTGAAAAGGTTTATGAATCTACATGACGTCCTACTTATTCCTTACCTCTATTTGGCAGAACTGTCATTCAATCATTGTTTGGTTTTGCGATATTCCGATACTACTGTGAATGTGAAAATCTCAGGAAATCAGCATTTTCTGAAATAATCAACCCTGCCTGGCACAAACAAACGTGTCATGGTTAATCACAAATAGCCACCCATTGTGAAATATGATATGAACATGAACATCATCTGCATTTGTATGATTGTATGTACTGCTGTGGTGCCACGTAATGTTGGCGTCATGAATGTGCAGGTATTTAGGGTTTTCCTATTAAAGTGCAGGTTGCAATACCATGAGTTACCACACGGTTGCAGTAGCGGGTAGACATTTTGCTGGTTAAAATGGCAATAGAAAAAAGACCTCACGACTGTTCAGACCAGGGATCACCAACCTTTTTGTAACTGAGAGCTACTACATGGACACCGAGTCATATAAAGGGCTACCAGTTTGAAATACTCCTCTGAAATAACAAATTTACCTTTAGTTATATATTATTATTATTATTAATGATACTCATTTATCTATGTGAATACACTTGTGATTTTTGACAGTGACTATCAACAACGAATTAACTACATTTTACATTATAGACGCATCTCACTGATGAGTTGTGCACTTTTTATAGCAAGCCTGAGAGCTACTCATGTGCTCCTTGGGGGCTACCTGGTGCCCACGGGCACCACGTTGGTGACCCCTGGTTCAGACTTTCCTTCTAGAGAACAGCAAGTATGTATTTCATCATACAGCTGTAGTGTTTGTGAACTCTACATTATGAACACTGGTGTGGATTCATCTTATAGATATGGAATGTAATTTTTAGTTACTTGCTCGACTGAGAGACCAACACAGTAATGTGTTTACTGAAAACCAAATGTTTGGAGGCAAAATGATCCAGTCAATAAAAGGGATCGAATATATTGTTATCTACGAAAAATATATTTCATATCCCACTATATAAATGCATGAAGGTTAATGAAAACAGATTGTTTAAGATGAAAAGTTTAGTTCCAGAGATTCCACTAATGTACTGTAGATTCACAGTGAATCCAAATCCTATTGATATGATTAATTACATTCACATAGACATTTACAGACAATTTATCTTACAAATCCTCCTTATACCACACTTTTGGAAGATGAATGGTTCTGAAAACTCGCACATCTGGGAATCCACTGAAACTTTTGCTGACCATGTGTTATTATTTTAGTATTCAAAATGTAAACACACTCACACGCTGCCACTTGACCTCGTGTTGGAATACACACAGGGTGAAAGCTCTCACGAGTACAATTTCTTTTCATTAATGCTCATGGTTTTGTTCAGTGCAAGTTCTCGATTTGATTTCAGTGTAGATGAAGGAGGCCTGCTCCGTACACGGGTAAAACCCTGTTTTTTGCATATCCACAGCCCCGGCCTTTGCAGCACGAGGTTTCGTCTCGAACCTTTCTGGTCAAGATTCCAATCACGTGGTTCTCATCACGTGGACCAGAGCCCCGCTGCTGGGAGCGCTGGATCAGTAGGGTCCTTCAGTAAAACTTACACAACCGAGACAAACTTCGGGAGGGGAAGAAAAAAAAAGAAGGGCATAAGGAACAGCCATGATCAGATATGATCTTGTTAATGCACACGAGTGTTTAGCGGTTCCCTGTGTGGAGAAGGTGTGCGGACAGAGCGGGCAGCGCGGCTGTAGATGCTCAGGAGACCAGACTTCAGCACAGCATTCTCCTTCACCACTGACCACAAGCCTTCCTTCCTTCCTTTCACACAGCAAGGTAACACACTGCTGTTTGTTTATTTATTTATTTGTTTGTTTATTTATTTTACCTCCACTTATTAGTTGTCAACTCTCCTTTATTTTGCGCACCAAATGTACTAATGACATGATGCTCTAATTTCATTACTAGAGTATTTAAGCGGATTATTAAAAGGGCAAGTTATTGAAATTCTCCAAACCACGCGGTTGATGGTGTACTAATCCCCCTTTATTCCATAATAATGTGAGATGCTGAAGAAACATTTCAGTTTTAGAAAGAAAAGAAATAAATGTCTCATAAATTCAGCATTTTATTCACAATAATGAATGCTACTACTACTACTACGCGACCGGTCACGTGACCAACTAACGACCTAAATACTGTTGTTTAAACATGTACATTTAATGTGTTAATATACATTATTATATTATATTATGCTACACGAATGTATAACAAAAACATGAGCAAAAACGAAACGTTCACGTTTTAAAATGTGTCTAAAAATAAAATAAATAAATGAATAAATAAAATAATAGTAATAATAATAATAATAATAATAATAATAATAATAATAATTTAATTAAGAGCAGTCATAAATAAAAAAAGACGCGGTTTCCTCGTTTACCGCTAGATGTCGCCATCTTTGAAACCAACTGTCTTTTTTTTTTTTTTTACTTTTTTTTTTTAATCCCTCCAAATTATTTGGTTGAGACGTGTGGTGTTGGTCAATATATAATTTGTCTTTTTTTTTTTTTACTTGAAGTGAGACCTTCAGCATCTTCCAAAGTCCACTTGCTTGCAAACTTAAATTTAATTTTATGGCATTTGGCAGACTACCTTTTCTAGAGTCTCTTACACTTGATTGGTAGTGGATATCTTCAATACCAGTAACTTGATTCAGAATTCAGTCATGAAATGATAATCATTGATAAATCCAAATAAGGGTAAATATTAATGGGAAAATAATCAGGGTTTTTTTTTTTTTTGCTTCAGGGTTCACATTTTATAATTAAATATAGTAAAACCCATAACAATGTATTTCCTCTGAGACCTGTGAACCTCTGACCCCTAGCTAATGCTCCCCCCCCTTCTCTTCACACATGAGCACTTACAAACCCATGGCTGTCCAGTATCGCTGTAATTACCAAAGGATGTATTGGAAGAACAAGCAATTAAACATTTCTTTACACATGTTCATTTGTTTTAGTATGAACTTCTGATATATTTGCTAATGCCTCATAGGCTGAAACCCAGCAACAACACAAACATCATTCTGTCAAAAAAAAAAAAAAATACTGAGGTGAGTCATGGAATATGCTTCCAAACATATATTTCCCATTAGGAGCAAGAGTTATTATTGCTATCACGGGCCATCATATTTGTCACAGATCATTTACTTCTAATTATAGCAGTCACCTACACCATGACCCCTACCAGGAAGGAAAATGAATGAATGAGATACTCTCTACCACTGCAAATGGAGAACCCCCTTGAGAGTTTTAGCGTAAGATTGATGTTTCACTGACATTCCTGTGGATTTTCAGAATAAGCATTGTACATTCTTTTTTATGGGTCTTTCTAGGAAAATGCACTACCTTTCAATTTCTGAGAAAGACACGCGTGAAAAAGTCTATAAAAACAACCCTCAGGGGAATCGGTGTAACCTTTCATTGTGCCAAAAATGATCCCTGTTCACATCCAGCAGTGCCGAAATTTTAACACTAGATCAGACTCAGTTTTGTAAATAGGTGTGAAATCTAGAAACAGCTCATCTGTAAACATATGTAAACAATGATACAATCTTTTATTTCATTCTAAATTATCATATTAAAATTAGAATTCATCATTCATAAGTCCTGGTACAATTACCATTGCAGAAAAATCATTGTGCTCTTTAAGGATGCAATTCTGGATGCTTGAATATGGGCTTAATTATGTTTGTTATAATTGCTAGAATGAAAAAGCTTTAATCAAAAACTAGTAGGTGTCTAGAGGAATAGAAGTTATTAATGTAAGAACCTGCCAAAAAAGATACACGTTTACAAATGTGGCTGCTACTTCTTTTTGTTTGCTGTTTCTTTCTAGTTTGCTTCTTTCCAGCAAACTGGCGCTCTCAGAAAGAAAAAGCAAAACAAAAAACTTCTTGGTGCACTAAATAAGAGGACACAAGAAGCGGTAAAAATATCTTCTTTTAGAGACAGTCACCTCCTCCACTAACAGTTTTATTATTATATAGTTTATTATATAGTACCCACACAACCCAAGTGGAATCGTCAACAGTGACATTCCAACTCTGGGATGCTGGACTTCCTGGTCTTTCAGAGAACACACTGGCTGGCCAATAACATGAAACGGACATGGACATGGACAGACAAATCTATGAGGTGTACAGAGAGGAACATTTAAAGGAAAAGGCATAAAACCAGTGTAGAGATGCTGAAGGGGTTAGATGTCAAGCATGGTGGAGGAAATGTAATGGTGCTGGTAACTGTAATGGTCTGGCATCATTCTGGTGCTGATAATATACAGAAAGATATTTGTGCAGGGCACAACCAACTTTGAACTAAAAAGAATAAAGATGATGCCGTACCATGTCGACAGCACTTTATTGAATCCAAATTCAGCCTATTATAGGATAAAAGAACCAAAGTACTGAACCATATTTTTAAAGGAATTTGCCTGTATTTGATTGCTTACTGCCAGAGCATTCGTCTTAAACTTACCAGAATTAAAAAAGTGTCCATCGACCAATTATGTGGCTTATAATAAAACTGTAACTCCAAATGGGGGACTCTTGAATGAAAGGCAAAGTTTCGACCATGAATTTGGTATTTCAAGCATAAATCTTGAACTATTCAATATTAAAAAGTTACAAATTTGACCAGTGGATGGGATTTTATTATATTCTGTATTGTTTACTTTCCCGTTACCGTTGATCGATAACGGGTTCGAGTTTAATACTTTGTGCTCAGGAAATTTTAAAAGGACTAAGCATATTATTACAGACGGCTTTCCGTTCTCAATGGTATGTCTGGCATAAGGCCAGGTTACATTCACAGCACATCCCCGCAATATCCATCACTCCAGATATGAACATGTGAAAAGAGGAGATTGTTATCTGATTGTCGACACTTGTTTCTGTTCAAAGACTTTTTATGCAGAAAACCGCACTCTAGCCTGGAGGGAAGGAACGGCAGTGTTTTGGTGTTTATCTTCTCCCCATCTGGACAACTATTCTTCTTTTCTTTTCTTTCCTTTTCGTTCGTCTAAGCCATTTACGCATGGCTTTGGGGGTGAATATTATTTTGCAGTCCAGTTCAACACAAACAATAATACCGATTTCGCCAAAATGGGAAAATCATTTCTCAGCGAAAGCTTAGAGTTGGACTTTGCGCTTTCTATTTTTTCCAAAATAGGCAGCATAAAACAAGTACGTTTCGAACACAAGCTCTTGCAGAAAGGTAACTAATTAATGTTCCCCAAGCTGCACTTGAGCACAACCCAGGCATCAGTGCAGCAAAGTGATAAGGCAAGGAGTCATTCCTAACCCTATAGCACAGCTTTCTGCTCCACCTCCTTCCTCCGTTGTCCCTTGCTCCCTCCCCTCCCACCGTCCGGAAAAAGCCTTGATTTACCGCAGCATGGACATACAGTCTGCATTTCACTGCAGCAGTGGGATGACTGCATGCTAGTGCAGTCTTGTTTTAGCTTGGCTCACTGCATATCAGCTGTAATATTTTAATATATAAACACATCAGCTATATTGGGCTACAACAAAAGGGTAGATATAAAAGGATTATATAGAAATATTAAGACTGAATCAATTTTAGAGTTTGAATATATATATATATATATATATATATATATATATATATATATATATATATATATATATATATATATATATATATATATATATATATATTAAAAAAACTTCTCTTTTGGTCATTTTAGCTAAGAGATTCGTTCAGCAAGTGGATGGTCTAGAAAGTAGGTAAGCCATGATTTTGTTCTGCTCCACATTGACCCGACTTTTAATCACCTTCTAAGATTTAAAATTGTTTTAATAAAAGGGATGAAAAACTGATAAATCATCCAAAAAGAAAATCCTAGACAGATGGAAAAATCATTAAATCAGTATTTTTGCTGATGGAAGCCTGTGACAAATCACTTTGTGTGCACAGAAATGACCCTTGTAAACATTTCTTTCTCTGAATGTCTTTAGGAACACACAGAGTTCACCTAACATATAGATTGCGTAAACGAATGTTGATTCATTCTTTAATTTTTCACCGTTTTCTATTGTTTAGGTTCTAACCAGAAAACAAGACCTAAGGCATTCCATCTTGACGATGACATTCAGAAAATAGGCTCTTCAAGAGTTTCCTCATTTCTCCCACATCGAATCATCAAATATGCTGCCCAAAGAACACAGCAGGTAAAGTCACAAATACCCATAAGTACAAACACATATTTATGCTATTTAAAAGACAGTCACGTAACGGTCAGAAAGTTCAGTCTTTCAACACCAGCATGAAATGGTGAGTGAGTGTACAATTATTGATTGTGCATGTTGAGTTCACTGGATCGAAGAGAACACTATGCGATATCAGAGTTTGATTTTGTTAATAAAGGCCTGTGTCAATATAGATCTTACACAATTGTACACACATTGTTCAGTTTTCCCATCTAAAAGTCTCTGAGATCATATATTTAGTCTTCAGTAGATTCATTTAAAATGTGAAACTCATAGAAAAGTCATGTAGTTTTTAAGACTTTTTTTTTATATTGTCAAGTATGTTTAGTTTTCAAAATTGAATATTTTAACATGTCAAAGGGTCGAATACTTCCCCTACAAGTGGCAATGTTTTTAGGTCTTCAAGTATGACTTCAATGAGCATTAATCTTTGCTCTAATTGGACAGCACTTATTAATGAATATTCCGTGTTCTTCCCTGATTAACTGGCAGTTCATCATTCTTTTGATATTCTAACTTAATGAATACAGTTACACAAGATGCCAGATCAGAAGATAAAACAGAATACACACATATTATGTAATGAAATAATAGTCACATGTACTCCCCCCCCCCAAAAAAAAAAAAAAAAAAAAAAACATGCGCCACTGTAATAGTCCAAATGTCCATTCAGTACTTTTTAGGCCATGTATCTTATATTCAGTGTGAATTTTTAATTTTTTTTTGGGACCAATTTATTGCAGATAAAATAGGTGTAAGGAGCTATGACACATACTACATAGAGTGTGTGTGTATACTTAATGGTACATTCAGACAATTACAGTAGTTGGTATAGTACAGTACTGTATACTATAATCTAGTATAGTAGAGTATTTACATTCACAGCATTTGGCATCATACAAAAGCGACATACAACATTTTTTTTTACCAACATACGTTGAGTCTCTGTCTATGAATAAACCAATACTGTTGAATCAAACTTAAGACAAAGTTCATATAATATAGTATAGTATTGTGTAACATAGTATAATATTGTATAGTATAGCATAGTATTGTATAATATAGTATACTATAGTGTGGTATTGTAAAGTATTGTATAATATGATGTAGTATAGTATACTCTAATATAGTATTGTATAGTATTGTAATATTATATAGTATACTATAGTGTGTTATAGTAAATTATTATATAATATGATGTTGTATAGTATACTTTAATATAGTATTGTATAATATAGTATACTATAGTGTGGTATAGTAGAGTATTGTATAATATGTTGTAGTATAGTATACTTTAATATAGTACACGATAGTGTGGTATAGTAAAGTATTGTATAATATGATGTAGTATAGTATTGTATAATATAGTATACAATAGTGTGGTATAGTAAAGTATTGTATAATATGATGTAGTATAGTATACTTTAATATAGTAATGTATAATATTATATAGTATAGTATAGTATAGTATAGTATTGTATAATATAGTTTAGTAGTATAATAGGCTTTTGTCAGTAAAACAGCACTAAGATTTTGTCATTTTAGTTCAGCATGGGTTTGCCTGCTTACAGCGAGTGGTTTAACAACAACTGGTGGAAGAATAAATCTTGAGCGTTGTTGGTGGAGTTGATAACTGTGAAATGCCAGCCATACTATTAGCGCTTGCTTGTTTTTGTGGTGTACATTACACTTAGAAAGCTCTTAATAAAATCTGAGCATTCAGAAATCTGCAGACACTGGGGGGGGGGGGGGGGGGGGGGGGGGGGGGGGTACTGGGGGGGGGGGGGGGGGGGGGGGGGGGGGGGGGGGGGGGGGGGGGGGGGGGGGGTGGGGGGGGGGGGGGGGGGGGGGGGGGGGGGGTGGGGGGGGGGGGGGGGGGGGGGGGTATGGACTCTTATTATATGAAGGCGGAAAGAGTGATTCCAGAATTTGTCATGTTTCTTTTGTTACCCTTCTAACAAACAGATTTGTTTACAAGGTTGTTCACCTGCTCCAACTTGCCTGTACAAACCACCTCTCTGTTATACTAATATCTTCACACAGATGATATAATAATAATAAAATGTCCCTAAATGGTTCTGAAAAAGGTGTCAGCAATGCAGGTCTGTTTTGAGCACACAGACTGGGACACCCATACAGAGATGCTACTTTATGAAACTACACGCAAGATTTAGAATACGCAGCCTCGTTCATTTTTAACATTAGCAACTGTATTATGTGGCTTTTTTTAAGTTGATCAACAGTTTTGCATATTGAAAATTATGAATGACTGCATTGTGCGCTGCTGAATGCCCTAGACAACGAGTTCAGCTCGGATGACAGTGTAGACACCTGAATGTGATATGCTGATATGTTCCAAGCTATCCGAGATTTGAAAAAATAAATGTAAATAAATAAAAAAACACAGCTATGCACAAAGAATCCATAGTCACTTTCTTATACATAATGCCAAGTATTGAAGATAGCACCAAATAAAAAAAACGATATCACATCTCTGACGGTGATGCTTTCATTTCAGATGAAATGAATAATTTGCATGCACAGTTTAAAGCACAGAACAACATGGAAACAGGGAGGCGCTACTGGCCATCTCAAAATATAGAGTAAAGAGTTGATTACTGTAAATCTGATGATCATTCCTGGCTTCTTTAACATTTCCTTGAGCCAAGGGCTTATCAGAGAACCCAATATTTAAATAAAATAAAAGCTACTTCATGTGTGGAGCTATTCATACAAAAATGTTCAGCACAATCCCACAACAATTCATTAGGCAGTCTGAGCCTGGCTTTTAAAAGCAGCTATGATGAGTCATTATACACGCAGGAGGCGCAGCATCTTACAGAATGATGCAGAGAAAATCTTATTATGACCCAACATGATTGAAAGTGTATCTTGGGTAATTTGTTAGGAATACGCTTGCTGGAAAAATGCTGTTTTCACAATAAAGGTTACACATGACTAGTAAGTGTTTAACATAGAGGTTAAAATTTAGCAATTTCTTTCCGCTTGAGTTAAATTATTATTTTAAATACCTATAAGTAAAGTGTACAAGAGGCGTTCCGTAAACTACTTAAATGAGCTCACAGATCCAACGTCATGCACTGCTCAGCAAATAGTAGAATGAATCGATGCTCATAGAGGGATGTAACGATCCCATTAATTTGCCTGTTTTTGTAATTCATTTAGTCCATTTAACTAAAGACAGAGCAATGTGTATCCTACAGAATATTATTATTGATTTATTATTTGATATTATTTGATTTATTATTGGAAAACTAGCGAGGATAAAATTCAGCCTAAAGCACACGCCAGAAAGAGTAAGGACCATTTCGAACTGAAACATAACCGCCCATTGTGCGTAGCGTTTACCAAATCATTTGAAATTGATTTACATTTTTTTTATTCATCAGCGGTGCAATGGATCAAAAATCTCACGGTTCAGATCACGTTACGGTTTTTGAGTCACACATCTGATTATTTTTCGTGTCAACAACAAAAGGAGAGGACATATAATTTGCTTTATATAGCTCTATATCTCTATAAAAGAGATATCCGTGATGCTAGCCACTCCGCTAGCTGCTGTTGACTGATTAACACGTTCATGTGAACACATGACTGCAATGTGTAGTCACGAAATGACTTAAAAAAGGAATATTAGCAGGACAAAAACGTCTTTTATTCTGCACTCGTTAAAAAACGATTCTTGTTTTCTTGTTTCGAGTGACGCGTGTACCCAACTGCGAGCCGTACGGATCTTGGATTAACCCTGAGCCGCTATTATTTACATACAGTGCGTTTAAAAAGTCCCTCCGCAGTGGCGATAAATACACAGACTTAGTACGTGGAAATCTTCAAGCGGCTTTTCTGGAGATAATGACGCTGTTCAAGATTTAAATAAATACAATATTGTGTGAATAAAAAGAAAAATAAATGGCTTGTTTATTTTAAGACAGTAAGTTTTTTTTCCTCTTACTCAATTAATTGATGGAATAATCGTTCCGATACTCGCTTACGAAAATAATCGATAGTAGGATGAAATGGCGCTAATAGAGGGATGTAACGATTCCTCGAGTAACACAATTACAAGAACTCATTGAGGCGCATTAATTAAGACTGAAACAAATACGAGCGTGAATCTTGTGTGAATAAAAAGAAAAATAAATGGCTTGTTTATTTACTTTTTATCCCATTACTCGATGAACCAATGGATAATCGTTAGAATACTCGCTTAGGAAAATAATGGATAGCAACAGTCTTGTTATACTATATTAAAAACAAACTGTCAATTATCGTTTATGTCTGACCAAGAGCCGTCAATAAACAACTGTTGGAAATGCCAAAGCAGGATTCTAAACTAGAATGGATTTTGACATTCCGACAATCTACCGAAATGTCTCACTTTCAACAACACACAAGTATCTGTTTAAAAAATGTTTTTTCATTCAATTATAGAAGTCCCTAAAGTTACAACTCTGTGGCCATCACCATTTCATTTCTACATTCTCCTTTTAACCCCGATAGTAGACGACACACAGCTTTTCCTGTCATTCGTTTCTCACTCCTGATGGTTTTTCATTTCTTTATTGTGTATATTTATATGTTGTGAGTGATAATGGATGGACCTCTCTTTATTTTCGGAAAGTTCATACATTTTAAACTTTTTTTATTTATTTTTTTAATTTGAGTGAATCAGACTTTCCGGCTTGTCAGTCACTGAACTGAATTGAACTCGAAAACATATTGAAAACACACACACACACACACACACACACACACACACACACACACACACACACACACACACACACACACACACACACACACACACACACACACACACACACACACACACACACACACACTTTGTGGCAGTCATTGAGTAGTACATGTAAATACAAAAATACTTGCAACACAGTCACAATTCATCCTTCTCTAATCTCCTGAATAATTTTAGACAGATTTGGTCCCGGCCTCTCAGCACTTCTTTTCAGTACTGTTTATTTTTGCATACTGGCAATGAAATTTTAAGCTGAATTAACTCTACAGCTTTTTTTCTTTAACAGGGACTTTGCACTTCAAACCAAGGGATACATGAAGTTACAGTTACTTTATCCTTAAAAACTAAAGAATAGTATGATGTGAAGTGTACACAGGAATTATCTTGGATTGTAATGGCAGCGTGACAAATATTTTCGATGCATTTGTTTTTGTTTTTCATTGTGATCATATGTCATTTAAATCAGGAATAGAATCAAAGAGCTTATGACATTGCCATATCCATAATGAGCAAATGTGGGTCTTGAAAGCTTCATGCCTGACCACCTGCTCCCGTCCACTTTAGAGTAAAAAGTCTGTTCTCTTTCAGTGGGTTTTTTTTATTTTTTCTTATCCCTTTTCCTCCCACCTCCGCCCTTTTTCTTGTAGATAAGAAACAAAAAGGCAATAAAGTCAAAATGAAGACAGAAAGTTTCAGGTCATAAACTGTTTATCTTTGTCACCCCATAGAAACTAAATGTCTTTAAAAAAAACACCATTGCAAAGCTGCCACAATAAAGAAAGCTTGCAGTTCAGCCATTAGTGACTTTAGCTACTATTCTTTTACTCTTTTATGGCCTGCTTTTCATTTTATTTACAAGTAAAAAAAATTAAGTGTAATTCCTTTTCTTGTTTTATTTTTACATTTAAAAAAATACTTTTAGAAAAATGTGGTATTTTTGGAAAATAAATAAATCAATCAATAGAACGAAACATGCATCCAGACTGCACATGATGCTTAACAATGTCAATATGTGAAAGCTATTTAACTGTTGTAAAAGATGCATTATTATTATTGTTGTTGTTGTTGTTGTTGTTGTTAAAAAAAATTAACACCAATAAGAATATTAAATATATACTATTAATATTATATTAATAATATTAAATATAGCATAAAGTAAATGTGCACAGTTTCTAGAATGTGCACAGACGTATTCTTTTCTCATCTTAGCTTTTAACTTCCAAACTTAAAGATGCTAAAGATTAATGGTGAGGCAGTGCAATCTGAGAAGGACACAGATTAAACATTGATGAGGACTGCACCAAACAGACTCCTCATAGAAGAAAAACAGTGGAAAGTAGGCATAACACTGTTATTTATATGCTATATACATATATTTAAATGTATGTATGTTTGCATTGTATAATATATCATTTTAACTGGTAATGTGTTATTTTGGACACACATTCTCCTTTGGGTTTTTCTTTCTTTCTTTATTTTATTACATTATAGAGTTCTGAGGAGATATTCAAAATATGAAAGTAATTATGTAGTAAACAGTGTGTTTGTTGTTGGTTTGTTTTTGTTTTTTTATGTTTATTTTTAGATTGTCCAAAGTATCTACATTAGAGTTTTGATGACAGCTGGGCACACTCATTCTCTAATCGGATTCTTTACCTACAAATGGATTTCAATTCACAGGTTTTCCTTTTCACCAGTAAATAGTTGTTGTAATTCTACAACAACAAATTGTACAAATCCATATTACAACAAAAAAAAATTTCAAGAATTTGAAATGTATTAAAATATAATAGAAGTTTATTGTCATTGTACACAGAGTACATTGAAACTGCGGATGCACTCCAACAACGATTCACGATAAGAAATAAAACAAGAACACAAGAAATAAAGATGAAAAATAAGAAAAATATAAACAATATAAACAAATATATAATATATATATATATATATATATATATATATATATATATTTTATATATATATATATATATATATATATATATATATATATAATATAACTACGCATCTGCAAATATAAGACTTATAATATAAATATAAGCCATAAAACTTTGCCATATATTCCCATGTGCAGTCATGGAAATTATCCCAGGAAAGAAAGACCAATATCTACCTTGCACTTAGTGGAACCATCATTCGTTGCCCAACAGAACAATGACCCTCAAAACACACCTCCAGGTTATGTAACAACCGAAATCAGATGCCCGAAAGGATGATTGTCTGAATGAGAGAAAGTGTCATCATTTCAGTTCCTTCAGTATTACAATGTTAAGATCGAACAAAAAAGAAAAACCACTGTGTCCATAATTGTGACGGTTAAACCATTCACTGTGGTGTTTTGAACATTCTGCTAAATACCAGTCAATGATTGACATTTAACCGGGGTGACTGACTTTTTCTACATTCCTCACAATGATTCATGAAGGCGATTTTACATTTAAACGTTTACCAATAGCTTTTTGAAAGCAATTTGTTTTCGACATTTATTTATTAACTTTTTTTATATTACATCAGGGATGTTGAAAGCAGCACAGGCCTCTTAACAGGCATGCTGAAGACAATTACACACAAAATATAAAGTCACCTGGCCAGCGACTGCTTATTCAATGATGTAAAATGTAAATAAGCATCACTGTGTTTTCAGTGAGGGGAAAGCGACTAAACTCATGCAGTATGAGAAGAAGGTCCAAGCTACGGTGAAAGAAGAAAAGCTGTGTTACGTGGAGCCACCAGACGGAGGATGGGGCTGGATGGTAGTTCTGCACTGCTTTCTGGTGTGTCTTTAGCATCATTTCCTACTACAAGGCTGCGGTTGTTTCGCAGCATTGATGATCCCTGATCTCTCAGCGTTTGATTTCTAAGGATGGCGCAACGCAGCAATCCTAGCGTTTTGACTGCTTGTGTTTTGGGGTCCGCTAGGTGAATGTGCTGGTGATGGGGACCCTAAAGTCTTTTGGGATCTTCTTCGTGGTGCTGCAGGACGAGTTCGGTGGCTCGTCCGAGAGCATCAGCTGGATCGGCTCCATCATGTCCAGCATCAGACTCTCAGGAGGTAGACCTGCTGTCCCTATAAACAACCATCCCTTACATGCGGCCAAACAGTTCCACGTATTTCTGTAACACTCACTGCATCCAGGAACTCAGAGGAGAATATGAGGGTTGCGTAGCCTTGCAAGAATGACAAGGTACAGTTCCTTGTGTAGCTGTTGGAACTGTAAAGTCGCACCCCTGAAACGGCTGTAAAATACAATGCTAGCAACCTGGATCTGTAGTGTGCAATTTCGTCATTTCATACCTCCAAATAGTGTTGTCCCTGTACCGTCAGGTCCTTTGGCCTCTGTAGCCTGTGCTAAGCTGGGGAACAGAATCACTTCCATCACAGGAGCCATACTGGTTACCGCCGGCTTTCTCATCAGCATTTTTGCCAACAGTATCATCTACTTGTACATCAGCATGGGGCTGGTGGTGGGTGAGTTTTTTTAGTCTTTTTTTTTGGGGGGGGGGGGGGGGGGGTACTGATATTTGGTTAATGAGTATATAAACACTTAATTAAAAGAAAAAAAAAGAATGATTCATGTCTTATTCTTCAGGCCTTGGCTTCGCACTGCTGTACCAAGCCTCGTCCGTAGTGACGGCAACTTATTTCCGTAAGAGGTTAGCCACTGCGTACTCCATTGGTCGTTCTGGCATGGGATTGACTTTTGCGCTGGCGCCCTTCACACAGCTGCTCTTGGATCAGTACGCATGGCAAGGTAAATACGAATCGGAGAATTACGATTCTTTTACGAAATCTTTGATTGCCAACGCAAAACATAAAAGGACAGTAACAAATGGTCAACAACCCGTCACGGACCAAGAGTACTGAACTGATCTGTTTGCCTGTTTGCAGGAGCTCTGTTGATTTTGGGCGGACTGATGTTGAACCTGGTGGCTTCTGCAATGCTGCTGCGGCCCATCCGGATCCAGCCTGCTGCCTTTCCTCAGCCGCCTTCTCCCGGCTTCAGCAGAGATCTGCCGACCTCTCTTATACAGATGGAGAAGGAACCGCTTGAGAACGGTCAAAAAGTGACTCCGGTCACGAGGAACGGCGTTGCCAAAACAGACCCTCCTTCCCTTCACGGGGAGACGCTGATCATCGAGAACATGTCTCTTGCTCAAAGAAACTATCAAACTGTGGAGCTAAAAAACCTGGTCCGGAACGGTGGCACTGAACTGGACAACTGCTCGGTAAAAGTTTGTCCACCGACAAATGGCAAATTGACTACGAATTCTTTTGCACGTGAGAAGACTCCAACCCAAAAAGCCAAAGTTTTAGACTTCTCCCTCTTGAAAAATCCATTTTTTTGTATATATACCTGGTCTCTTGTCTTCAGTCAGTTAGCCTACTTTATCCCCTACTTCCACTTGTCAGCGAGAGCCAGGACTCTGGGCATTGACCCCATGGATGCATCATTTATCATATCTGTTGCAGGTGAGTATTGATCCTCAGATTCTCAGCATGTCTATAATTCTATCATCATGTTATCGGTAGGGGGCACGGTGACTTAGTGGTTAGCACATTCGCCTCACACCGCCACGGTCGGGGTTCGATTCCCGTCTCGCCCATGTGTGTGTGGAGTTTGCATGTTCTCCCCGTGCCTCAGGCGATTTTTCTCCTGGTTCTCCGGTTTCCCCCCGGTCCAAAAACATGCACGGTAGGTTGATTGGCAACTTGGAAAATTGCCCCTAGTGTGTGAGTGTGTGTGTGTGTGTGTGTGTGTGTGTGTGTGTGTGTGTGTGTGTGTGTGTGGATGCCCGTGTGATGGGTTGGCATTCCATCCAGGGTGTATCCTGCCTTAATGCCCATAGACGCCTGAGATAGGCACAGACTACAGACTCCCCATAACCCTAGGGAAGATCGGATAAAGCAGTAGAAGATGTATGAATGAATGAATGAATGTTATCGGTATGTCATTTTGCTGCTGTGTGAGTGATTTTCCAGTGGGGAGAGTAAATAATGTCACGGTGCATTGATGAGCTAAGCATACACACTGTGACATCTACATTGGGGTCACAGGAAGGGCTAAACTTGATCTTTGAGTTTTCTTAAGAGGCATATTGGTTAATGTAAATGCGAATGATGTCAATGTCTACACATTGATTATTTGTAGGCTACTGCATATTTGCAGGGTTATGTAATGAATCTTGCGTAAAAGATGAACTTTATCCCAGTGGTCAGAACTGTAATCCAATTTAGTCCAATGTATGCTGTTTTTTTTTTTTTTTTTTTTTTTTTATAGATTTGCCTTAAAAGTGCATTGATGAGTGACATAAGAAAAGTCAACATAATGCACATTAGTTAGGCACTGGCTCAGACGTTCTCCAAGTCGGCACAACAGTATTGGAGTACAAGCTCACCACCAGTGATGATGATTCGATGGGGTTTTAAATTTTCCTTCAAGCTTTGGGAAATATATTTATTCGGTCAGACATCATGCAGTGTGCATTGGCCTGCTATCTGGACAGGAATGTTGCATCATAGAATAAATAACTTAAAACTGATTCGCAGTCGCCAAAACACTCCCTATAGGAACATCGCAAAGTAAATCCTGCCTTAATGCCCATCGATGCCTGAGATAGGCACAGGCTCCCCGTGACCCGAGGGAAGATCGGATGGAAGCGGTAGAAGATGAATGAATGAATTCAGGATCTTCTAAACTGATATGCCATCGATACTCATAGTGACTTAACATAGTGACCATGAAAACCATTGTTTACATTGAAATGTCACCAAAACAAATGCCAGATCATTAAAAGCTGTCAGATGGAGTGACTAGAAGAAATACAAGAGATGGAGAGCCTTTTCTGAAAGGTCATTAAAAAATTAATAAATAAATACAAAGTGTACTTTTAACTATTCTGGGTCAGACCGGGTTAAAGAAAAAATTTTACCAAAAGTACACAGAGTGTCTACACAGATATTTTAATAATTAAAAGGAAATCAGTCTCATGCATTTGGCATTCTCATAGCAAAGCTGTTCGACCTTGATTCAGAGCTTCTTTTTTTTCCATATAGAATAGCCTGAGCGAGCGAATGTGACTTGGGGAACTAAAAGTGTCTCCTCATCGTGGGCCGATCTGTGACACTGAGCCGGGGAAGTCTCTAAGCAACGCTAAGCCGGGCTTCCCAATTCCACAACTGCCTCTAAAGAGGCTGACATTGTACCAGGGAGCACTGGGACATAATAGCAAAAAGAAGAAAGTAGCCAAAAACACTTGTGCTTTTAATGAGTGGACTGGGAAATTGGACATGCATTTGGTGTATCGTCCCCAGCATGAGTTCATTGTCCTTTGTTAGGGAGTAGGGACACTGCATTCCCTCGTTTTCAGTGGTTGTTTAGGTAACGCGATGAAAGCACAAACACCTACGCTCCTGAATGGATTGCCGAATTGAGCCTCCTGTATAATAGACTATTAATTGTGGGATACGGCGAGTGGTACGGGGGGTTTAATAGGTGCTAAAAGGGATTTCTCTTGCTTTTTACTTGCTATTTAAGTGCAATTGTGTAGTCCCCGCCGAAGACAGCTGTGAGTTGCATTGGACCTGCTGTGCCTTAAAAACACAAGCATATCCCCGAAAGTCTCTGTGTTCAAGTAGGGGCACACCGGGATAAAGCCTGTGGTGGTGTGGTGAGGACAGACAAACAATGTCCAGCTGTTTCCCTTCATGTCTGACCAGGCAGAGGAAAAAGAAAAAAAAATCACTATGTGTGTTGCAATAGTGTCACTGCATTAAGCGTGGCCTACATTTTATAGTTAACCTTATTGACCCGCTTGCCTGTTCAGTACTGTGCTCTGTGCATGTTTGACAGGTTTGAAACATTCCTCTGACCTAATAATAATTTGGATTAAATTATGCTAGAGTGGTTCATCAAAGTCATAAGTCAAAAGTTTTTAAAGTAATGCTTTTTATGCATTATTATTCTCACGAACGGCAAAAGATCTGTAATGTAGAGTGTGATAAGTGTCCCTGATCCATAATAAATTTTCCGCTTTGTTGAACTCTACAGCACAAAGCCTTTTCCAGCACCACTCTCAAATCATATTCCCAAAAAACATGTTTTTTTCTTCTCAGTTCTTTTAATTAAATGTATTTATTCATAATGAGATTTTGGACCATTCATTGTAGAAATGTCTAAGGACATATACATACACACTCATAAACATTAAAAAGGGTAAATCATTCATTCATTCATTCATCTATTCATTCATCTTCTACCGCTTTATCCGATCTTCCCTCGGGTCACGGGGAGTCTGTGCCTATCTCAGGCGTCTATGGACTTTAAGGCAGGATACACGCTGGATGGAACGCAAACCCATCACAGGGAACACACACACACACACATTCATACACTAGGGACAATTTTCCAAGGTGCCAATCAACCTACCGTGCATGTTTTCTGACCGGGAGGAAACCGGAGAACCCGGAGAAAAACCCCCTTAGGCACTGGGAGAACATGCAAACTCCACACACACATGGCCGAGACAGGAATCGAACCCGGACCCTGGAGGTGTGAGGCGAACAGATTAAAGCTATTTTTATGCCTTCCTGACACACGGTGACTTTGTTCTCAAACTCGCACTGCTGAAGATGTTTGCAGATGTCGTGTGTGTGTGTGCTGATCGAGTTGTTCGTTTCACACAGGTATAACAGAAGACGGTGGCTCAGTTAGCCTCTGGCTGGATGACAGACAGGAACCTGGTGCACAAATACCACTACCACAAGGCCTATCTGATCCTGTGCGGGATAGTGAACCTGCTCTCTCCTCTCGCCACCTCCTATTTCCAGCTTATGATCTACGCTGTGTTCTTCGCCATCTTCTGTGGAGGATACATGGCTCTGCTCCTGCCAGTCCTGGTGAGCACTAAGCACTTATAGACAATATACTTTATTATACAGTTTCATTTGTAGAGAAAGAAGTACTCATTCTATTACGTTTTATATAATAATAATAATAATAAATAATAATAATAATAATTATGATAATAATATTTTATTTTACAATAATCACAATTAAGAATTAGGAATTCAGGAACTACGGGGGGCACGGTGGTTTAGTGATTAGCATGTTCGCCTCACACCGCCAGTGTCCGGGTTCGATTCCCGTCTTGGCCATGTGTGTGTGTGTGGAGTTTGCATGTTCTCCCCGTGCCTCAGGAGCTTTTTCTCCGGGTTCTCCGGTTTCCTCCCGGTCCAAAAACATTCATGGTAGGTTGATTGGCACCTTGAAAAATTGTCCCTAGTGTGTGAATGTGAGTGTGTGTGTGCCCTGCGATGGGTTGGTGTATCCTGCCTTAATGCCCATAGACACCTGAGATAGACACAGGGGGCACGATCTGACCCGAGGGAAGATCGGATAAAGCGGTAGAAGATGAATGAATAAATGAATTCTGGAACTTCTAAACTGTCATCGATACTCACTGACTTAACATAGTGACCATGAAAACCAGGGTTTACATTGAAACTAAAGATTACAAAGAAACAAAATGCATTCATTAGATAAATATATTAGTTAGCCTGTTTCATTAATAATAGATGATAGTTAAGAACATACAGGGCAACTAGCTTGTGTTCCCTGTGATGCTGCCATAATGTGCTAGCAATAAGCTTCTGTTGCTAAGACTTGTATTTGTTGTTAAGCCTTGTTGCTTGTATTATAGACAGATGCAGTAGTCGCTCCACTTTAAACGTTAAGTACAGTTTATAGGGTGCTTATTTCACATGTCATGTGGGGGACATTATCTAGAAACAACACTGGCAACTGGCAATTTTTTTACCAACCGCCACTTATTTACAGACAAACATTATGTATTCTGTCCTCAGATTACAAGTCAACTAGTTTCTATACATCAGACAAAGAATTTGTTCCTTTGTTTAGAGTGATATGTATGAAAAACAAGTACCCAAACAAGCCTGTTCAGAAAGCCTGTGTGTTTGTGTGTGTGTGTGTGTGTGATGTATATCTATATATATATATATATATATATATATATATATATATATATATATATATATATATATATATATATATATATATATATATATATATATGAATGAGAGATCCTATTTCCTAGATAGATCCTAGTTTTTGAACTCTGTGAACCTTGTGTTATTGGCCACAGTTTAAACAGAAAAGCGTATTCAAATTTAGAACTATAGACAAGGGGGACACTGAAAGGAAGAAATGTTATTTCTGTTCATTTGTGAAGGTGTTTTTCTGACTTCATTTTCTGTCTTCATTTGCCCCCTAAAAAAGGGAAGTATCAATAAAACATTTTGACAGAATGACATTCATACATTAGGTAGAACATAAATAGTATAGATTATGTGCCTAGCAAAATAAGGTGTCTCAGGAACAAGGTGTGCTTCCCTGATTAGTTTTTGCTTTTTTTTGGTGTGTGTGTGTGTGTGTGTGTGTGTGTGTGTAAAGTGATATGGCCCAGGCACTATCACCATGTTACATTTCAGTACCTATTCCTATTACACGCTCCCACAACTGTTTGTCTTTTCCAGGTTGACTTGGTAGGATCGGAAAAAGTGAACAACTCTATGGGCTTTTCTATGTTCTTTGTGGGACTTGGCTGTCTAACAGGTCCACCACTGGCAGGTAGGTACTTTGCCAGCATCTTAGATACAATGATGAATAACGCCTCATAAACTGCCAGGGAATCAAGAGACATTCAAAACAGTGAGATGAAATGATGTGTCTGGATTATCAGACTAAGGAAGTACCACTTTAATACCTGACCCATGTACATGTGTCATCTTTCTTAAACGGAGAAACAAATATATCCTCTTTTGCGACTGCTAGGCAGATCATGTCACTTCTCTTTATTTAGCAGCACATTAACTTGCTCGGTTGCGCGGCCTTCATGTTCAGTACACGTAGTCTTCAAACGTTCAGCCAGCGACCCATTTAAGTGTGAGATAAAATGTTAAGCGTGCTCGCATGACGGGTTTCAATGCAACAAAAATGAATGGCTGTATGTAATTGAGTTTATTTAGGAATCGAAAATGATGTGACACGGATCACTGTTGAGAAAATAATAAGGAAGCATTCATCGGAGGGAAAACGGTGTGTTTGTATTGCAGTGATGTTCTGTTCAAACATGCATGGAACATGCCTCTACGGTCACCAACAAAATTCTTAGAAATTGTACACACACACACCCTTCCCTTAGACAGGCCCCTGTTCAGGAGGGGCTTGTATAGACCCTATTTGTAATGGGGGAGGGGGGGTGTACTCCATTTGGTTAGGGGAAAGTCTAGGCTCTCAATATATGTATGTAAGAGAAAGGTACTGTTAATAGTCACTGTGTACCAGCTGGTCAGGTTGCGTACTCTTCATCACATAGGAAACACTGTTTAATGAAAAACAGACAGGTGGCTTTTTTTTTTTTTTTTTTTTTTTTTTTGCTCTCAGTGGGAACGGCTGTGCTTGTGTGATTGGCTGTGGTTCAGGGCGGTATGTAGACTTGCTGTAGACATGCTGGGCCCCTCACTCAGCAATGATGGCAGATTTCTCCTGCAGGCAGAGGCAGTGTACTCCTTGACCTTAGCCCTACATTTACACTAAACCAAAGCGTGTACACCTGAGCCTCGACTAGGGAGCGCTGCCTCAGCATAGCCAGTCTATCATATAGGATTACAATCACCATAAGAGAAATGATCCAACGTTCTATTTAGATTTCCATGCCATTTTCTAGTCAAACTTCCTATATAATGAAGTCTTTTCTTTTCTCTCTAAGTAATAAATGGTGTAAGTAGTACATTGACCCTGGTTAAATCTAGTACATCTTAAAGATCTCCAAATATGACTAAATGTTTGACTCTTCGCTCGTCTCCTCCAGGTTTTCTCTACGATTACACCCAAACCTACGACTGCTCTTTCTACTTAGCCGGAGTCTGTTATCTGCTCTCGTCAGTCTCTCTTTTCCTGGAGCCACTCGCACAGCACTGGCAGGCCAGAAAAAAACAACACGAGCTCCTCAGTAAAGAGCTTGGTTGGAGCACCGGCTGCTTCTGTACGGCATCTCAGAGAAAAGGAGTGGTATAGCAGCATGACAAGGCCATGGCACTAATCCAACACTTTTTACTTTACGTGGACTTGAACTGAACCGTGTAAAACAGCACAATAGCACAAATGACCCTTGAGGTAAGGAAGTTGGACATGTACACTACAGCACACCGTACTGTCACGGTGTTTAAAGTCACCATTGTGGATGATTCTTTATTGCTGTTGTTGTTCTAGAGAACCAGTGATGTGGTCTCCAAATTCCAGTAAAGCAAAATGACTACATAGGAACACATAAATATAATAGGATTACATCTTATACCACAACCAGTCAGTGCAATATCAGTCAGCGTCCTTGCAATATCATGTGTATTACTGAACATGATATTTATATGATCAATATATTGCATTTAAAATGCCTAATTCATTTAAAAGCAATTATTAACTTTGTAATTTGCCCGGATTTTCCAGACAAACAGCAATGCATTTATTGGTTTATTTTGATGTCCTCCCATCAGAAAAGCTCCATTCAGAAACATTAGGCTTAACAATGAAGCAAAATGGATTACCATTGTTTATTTAGACCCAAAGTCTATGTAGGTCACCATGTCTCTGGTTTTTGGAAAGTGTTTATATATATATATATATATATATATATATATATATATATATATGTATGTATGTATGTGTGTGTGTGGTGTGTGTGGTGTGGATACAGATATATATATATATACATATACATATATATATATATATATATATATATATATATATATATATAGACATACACACACACACACACACACACACAGACACATGTACATACACACACACAGCTGGTAGACGCAAATTACAGCGCAATGCCAACAACCATTGACTTGAAGAATTTCCAAATCAAAACCGCTTTAAACTTGAAAGAAAGTGAAAATACTTTGAGGGGGCTCAGTTATAAAAAATAATAATAACAATAATAATTAGGGCACTGTGGTGCTGGCTACACTATTGT